>SCHK01419991.1:0-16311 GCA_004124795.1 Poropuntius huangchuchieni | reverse complement strand
GCCTATTTCCAAAAAAAGTGGAGTGTTCCTTTAACATTATTGAAATAAAAATGGCCAACGATAAGGCTATTTTCATAGCTTCGCATCCTAAATACACACAAATATATAACATTTTTACATGTTTGAATGGAAATTACACACAATTGATATTTACTTTGAGTTTTGTTGTTTTTCTAATGTCATTGTCTCATGTTTCAATGTTATTAAATTATCATATTAAACATAATACTAAACCAGTGGGCCTTAGCAAAAACTGCAAAAAACACAATCAAGTTCTTTCTTCTCCCTTTGACTGTGTTTACTGAAGAACCACTGTATTAAACAAAACCCGTACATAAAGTATTTCTATGTTCCGTCTCTACAGGTACAGTCTATTGAATCTAAGCTGGACTCCTTGCTGGACATCTACCGTCAGGTTCTGCAGAAGGGTTCTTCCTCTGCCCTCACTTTCTCCCCGCTTCCTCCTTTTGGGTTGGAGGAGACGTCAGACTATCCGAGCACCATCCTCAGTAAGGATCTCTCTTGCTCCTCCCAGGTCAGCCAGTCCATCTGCGGTAATCACCCCAGAGCCCTCCAACTAATATTAGCCCCCAACGAACTCAACCTCAACCAGAACAACTCCACAACATCATCTCCTGGCCTTAATCCGGCCTCTGCCTCACCTTTTAACCCATCGACGTTCCAGGTTCCTTCAACCCCATCCATGGAGTGTCCATCAGCACAAGGGAGTCCTTCTCAAATCCTCAGCGCCAACAGTTTTCACTCTTCTGTAAGCCACTTTCCATGTGTCGGTCAACCACCTCCACCTCTTCCATCCCCAGCCTCTTCAAAGCTTCAACTTTCTTCTGTTCCTCCACAAGCAGGCCATGTTCGCAGCATGGGACCCTCTCGGTCGGACCCCACCGACTACTCCAAATCCTGCTTCAGAGGAGTTGGGATGGACTTTGGGCTTAACTCTAGTATTAGCTGCAAGCTTCAACAAAAAAACAGACCCAGTGCTAAAGAGGACAGTTCTTGGAGGAGACATATAAGCATGGATGCAGAGATGGACCCTCTTGCTCCAGTCCCTCCTCTTGCCCCGATTCAAGGCCAGTGCGGTGGGGACAGAGGACTAGGGAAGTCCCTCTCTGTACAGGACCTCATGCAGCCTGTTCTGGAAGGTCTAGTTGTGGACACGCATTCTAGTCAGGCTAGTTTCTCCACCAGCGTTAGCAGCAGCCAGGACTCTTCAGCTGGGGGCATTGAGATGGGAGTAGGGGGCTGGGGAGAAGCTGATCTCTTCATCAGCGATAGAGACCTTGAGGTCTCAACTAAGATACATGCTCAAGGGTTCAACTTTCTCTCTCAGCCCCCCATTGATGCATCCTACTCCTCCGAGCTGCTTAGGACAAGTAATACAGCTGGTGCTAGTCACAACCGAGCAAGTGGACATACGCCCAATACGGGCAGCAATGAGACTATAAACATGCCACATGTTCGACTAAAATAACTCAATCTCCAATGTGTTACAAACTCTTAGAAACCACCTCTGATGGAATGAAACTTTGATATGAAAGCTTATTTTATTTTGGATTGTTTTGTATTTTTATGAGAGTCAAATTTAGATCATTTTTTATACGTGTTCTATTAGTTTGGTTTATTTGAAAGAAACGATTACGATTTCATATAGGCCACCGTACATGACATATCATTGCATGCGTTGTTCTTTTTCAAATGTACTGTAACATTTAAAAAAAAAAATCAAATAGAATGTGGTTGATTAATAATCAAACTTCTGAAATGATCAAAATCAGAAATGGCATGAACTATTCATTGGACTGCATGAACACTGCATGTCTCCAGTCTCATTATAGAATGGCTCATCAACCCGATATTCACAACATGAAGAAAAAAATGGAAAAAAGTGTCAGAACGTAAGACAGTAGAAATATGTCACACTTTCTGAATTTATCATATTGTATTAAAAGGTCATTTACTTTTCTTATGTAAAAAAAAAAGTGCCAGACACGTTGAAGGAAACTGATGCTGCTGAAAATTGTACAGTTTTGATAAAGAAGATTAAATGTTGAGAGAAGCACCGCATAGTTTCTGTACTACGTCAGTTGCTGTTTTTTATTACTTGTCTTTTTTTTTTTTTAGCTCTGATCACACCACAATCACATTTCACACAGCCCAACTTAAAATCTAGTTTGTTTTGTAAATATACATTATTTTACAATATACATTATAAAAAATGATTAAATTATATAATTATATATACAAAAATAATTTCTTATTGTTGGTTATTATACATGATTATAATTGCTAATAATTGTTATATTTTTATTGTTATATAATTTTTTGTAGTTAATTGTTTTTAGTCAATTTAATATTTGTTGGCATGTGCGCCAGCACTGAATATTGGTGTCAGAGCTCTCAAATATCTGATTTAAATACAAAAGCCTCATCAAAGATGTCTGTGAAAATGTCTTTTTGTTATTTCTTTTGTGTAGTAATTTAAAAGAAGGCATCAGAGTTCAAATGCATTTTATTTTTGGTTATGAACCGACATACATTAGATAATGGAGAATCATATTCCTGTTAAAGTACACGAGTGCAAGTGCAAACAAGATGGCTCATGCTTTTTCAGAGCGCTGTCAGGGTAGACAGTAAAGTGCGCTAGCTACTTTAGCGTCATGCACACAAAAAAATACACTGAACTTCAATTATAAAGCTATTTCACAAAACATCAAACTAACATAAGAGACTAACATAAAATCTCATAGCTTTTGGACTAGAAGCTGGAACAGTTAGCTACTATTGCAAGCAAGGTTACACAAGCAATGCTAGCAAGAGGGTTTAGATATTGCACACAAGCTACAGGATAAACAAAGCTTACTCTACACTCCCACTAGAGGCAGATCTGCTTAAAGTGCTTAGAACAATTTAACAATAGAACAAATACCACAACAAAGACTGAAAATTCAAACAGAACGTACAATTAAACATAAATATACTTATCACTACTGTAACCTTTGTCAAGCAGGCATAAGTTTTACTTTTCCTTCTTCTGCTTTTGCGATGCATTGTGATAATTAACCAAGCTTTGTTTATGGAGTTGAGAAGAGGAGGGATGGTGTGGCTGACCCGAGTGTTCGCAGCCCAGCACAACATTCATTTGTTCTTCTGGGCCTTTTGGGCAGATTTAGTGACCTTCCCAGAGGTCGGGGTCTTCTTCTCAACCCCCTTGATGACACCCACTGCTACGGTTTGACGCATGTCGCGCACTGCAAAGCGACCTGGGAAATGAAGATCATCAGAAAAATACAGTTAGTTAATATTATAAATCAAGGGTCTTTAATATTTGGGAGTCCAGAAACAGAGATAGTGGACAGAGAGAGACCAAGAAGCATCCTGGCATAAAATTGATTGTTACATTAAATAAATATTTACTACCATAATATGTATTTGCATTCACCTTTTTAATGTATTTTTACGTGCATACATACTTTCACATTACATTTTAATTTTACTTCAAACATTTTAAGGTGCAGTTACGTATTGATATGACTAAATTGATACGATTCAAAATGCTCAAAAATAAAACTTTAAGCAAATATTATTAATTATTATTTTACATTTATGCCCCACACAGAAAGTCCACTGCACTGAAATATTCTTGTAAAAAGCACTTGAAAAATTAAGGCATGTTTACAGTGGGAGTGAATTTGGTAATAAAGTCAAACGTTTTATAATAAAAATACTAGAGGAGTCCATAACTTTTAGTCCAAATAAAGATATGACCCTTACCAAGAGGAGGATACTCAGAGAAACTCTCCACACACATGGGTTTGCCTGGTATCATATCTACAATAGCAGCATCCCCAGACTTCAAGGACTTGGGATTGTCTTCCAGCTTCTTCCCAGAGCGACGGTCAATCTTTTCCTTCAACTCTGCAAACTTACAGGCAATGTGAGCAGTGTGGCAGTCCAACACGGGGGCATAACCAGCACTGATCTGACCTGGGTGGTTCAAAATGATCACCTGACCAGAGGAGAAAGTGGATCAGTGAATAATTTGTAAAGTCAAACAGTGAAATCTAAAAAGAAATGTAATTCTCAGGTCACAGAAAGTGCTAATTCTTTTATTAAAGAGTAATTTCTAACTGATTTAACCCATAAAAATGAGTTTCACTGGTATAAAATTATGCATTTAATTTGATCCAGACGTGTTACATAATTTTGACTTGAATAAAACCAGTTATTTTAGATGTTGCCATTTTTAGGTTAACATTTTTTTCAGTGTACCCTGGCATATCAGGAACAGGCATATCTAGATAATATATATCCTAGATCATGAATTGTGTCAGAAGGCTTTATAACACTATAAAACAGCAAACTAAGACATTTACCTGTGCGGTGAAACTCGCTGCTTCCTGTGGAGGATCATTCTTGCTGTCACCTGCAACATTTCCACGTCGGATATCTTTGACTGAGACATTCTTCACATTAAATCCCACATTATCACCTGGAAGAGCTTCAGATAGAGCCTCATGATGCATCTCCACAGATTTCACCTCAGTGGTCACATTCACAGGGGCAAATGTCACAACTAGGCCAGGTTTCAGAATGCCTGTTTCAACCCGTCCCACAGGCACAGTACCAATTCCTAAATAGTAACAGAAAGAGCACAATGGTAAAGGAGTGACATTTTACTAAATATAACGTACTAAATATCAGTTTTGTCTTTGTAATCTCAGTTATTCTATCTCTTAAAATACCATAGGCAGCTGTAAGTCATTTGTAGGTCACACAAGAAATGAAAAACAAGTGGGTTTCTTATTGAGACCCCTCTTACCTCCAATCTTGTAAACGTCCTGCAGTGGAAGGCGAAGGGGTTTGTCAGTGGGGCGGGTTGGAGGCTGAATGGCATCCAGAGCCTCCAACAGAGTCGTCCCAGAGACACTCCCATCCTTACGAGTGATCTTCCAGCCCTTGAACCAGGTCATCTACAAAAAATAAAACGTATTATTATAACCAGTACATGTAACAGTTGGGAAGGTTATGGGTGTTTGGAACCTCTCAGGAGTTGGAAACTGTGACAGTAAAGGAATTTATAATAAAAAAAATCCTGAAAAAAAATGCATTACAGTTTCCATAAAAATATAAAGCAGCACAGCTGTTTCTTGAGCAGCAAATCAGCATATTAATATGATTTCAGAAGGATCATGTGAAACTACAGACCAGAGTAATGGCTGCTGAATATGTAGCTTTGCATCACTGGAATAAATATATATTAATTATACTAACATGCTTATCCAGTAGTGAATGTATAGAATACAGTAATGCACATATGTAATCTCTACAAATAACATAGCATCAGTTTGGTTTATAAAAAGTTAAATTATGCTATTTAAAATATGTAAAACTACTGAGTGTAGTAGTTAATTTGACACTAACGTTTGGGCTGGCCTCCAGCATGTTATCTCCATTCCATCCAGAGATTGGAACAAATGCCACTGTATCGGGGTTGTAGCCAATTTTCTTGATATAAGTGCTGACTTCCTTCACAATCTCCTCATAGCGCTTCTGGCTATAATTGGGTTCTGTTGAGTCCATCTTGTTGACACCCACAATCAGTTGTTTAACACCCAGGGTGTATGCCAGCAAAGCGTGCTCTCGTGTTTGGCCATTCTTCGAGATGCCAGCCTCAAATTCTCCAACGCCAGCCGCCACAATCAATACAGCACAGTCTGCCTGTATCCAAAGAAATTAAATGTTTAAAATTACGAAAATACTTGAATGAATGAATAAACAGCACCTTTGTTATGTGATTACATACAAACCTGTGAGGTGCCAGTGATCATGTTCTTAATAAAGTCTCTGTGTCCTGGAGCATCGATGATAGTGACATAGTACTTGCTGGTCTCAAACTTCCACAGGGAGATATCGATGGTGATGCCTCGCTCTCTCTCAGCTTTTAGCTTGTCAAGGACCCAAGCGTACTTAAAAGAGCCTTTTCCCATCTAAGAAAGGTAAAAATATCTGTTTAGAGAAAATTCTGCAGCTGAATTTCGTAAACGAATATTCTCTGTCACATAAGATACTGCATTATGCAACAGTTATTTTCAGTCCTCCAATTTGATTGGCCAAGCAGTGTTCCAACAGTATTGATATTTAGTGTTACAGCACAGTCTTGTCATTATATGTATCACTTCACTGGTATTTGTTTATGGCATATTCCTCAGGGTTTGATACTACTTTAGTAGGTTGAAGAAAAAAAAAAAAAAAAAAAATATATATATATATATACTGCATGTAGAAATACAACACTAACCGGGAAAAAGAAATAAGCTATTTCTCTCTATGTTTTTGTCCATACAATGAATTGGGTCCAATGTTGTATTGAAACACTTGAAACATTACTCAAAAAAAATAATATTATACTTTCCTTCAGTTCCTCAGAAGAAATAAAGTCATACAGGGATGACAGAATATATATTTTTGTGAGAACTTAAAAATGAATTCACCCCCAAGCCATCTAATATATAGAGTATCTCATATAAAATTTGTTTCTTCAAAAGTGTAGCATTACATGACTTGCTCACCAATGGATCCCCTGCAGTGAATGGGTGCCATCAGAATGAGAATGACCTGAGGGTGAGTACATTCTCAGAAAATTTTTGGGTGAACAATTCCTTTATTCTATTAACTCACTTTATAGAATCATTTATAAAGCAAACTCACAATCTGTGATTCATGCTGATATTCAGTAGCTCAGCACTCTTGCTTATGTGATATTGCTTAAGTAGGTCATCTTTCACAAAGTGGGCCTCTTTGAATAATTTGTATGCATTAATAATAACACTGCAACAAATTGTAGCTAAATCTATTAGGTCTTGCATATTTGGACTACCTCTGCAGCTTCCTTCTCAAACTTTTCAATGGTCCTTTTGTCGATGCCTCCGCACTTGTAAATGAGGTGGCCGGTGGTGGTGGACTTCCCTGAATCCACATGGCCAATGACCACGATGTTGATATGGAGCTTCTCCTTACCCATCACTGGGCTCTCATTGGGTTACAGTCAGCCTACAACAGGAAAAAGAAGACTAAATAATTCATCATACAAATAAGTTATTCATGGTCTAATTGCGCTCAGATGTACAGCGACAACCAATAGCTCAATACACTTTATACTTTTCAGTTCTTCTTATTATTTACAGTATGTCAAATCAATTTTGAAGTAAGTAATACTTTTGTTATTAGTAGGCTATGGCCATTAATTAGCAGTTAATTTCACTGTCATGCTAAAAGTAAACATACATGTACCAATATGACAAGCTACCTCATCATAAAGGTAGACAACAAATCTCTATTCAGGTTATCATGGATGTAGTTCAAAATTATTATGGTTATATAAATGAGTCGTTTGTCATCTAAAGGAATCTAGAGTATTGTTAGTACAGCAATGACCTCTAAAATAATTTACAAAATATAAATGACAAAATCGCTCATTTAAATTCATTAATATTTTAAAGAATTCGTAGGCTACTATTGGTCTAAATTATTTAAATTTAGGCGATAAATCTGCTAATGTCACAGTATCCTTGAAAGCCTGTCCATGTTTTTTTTCACAGCGTTGTCTGGGTTACAATAAAGCAACGCGGGCCACCTGCCGTATGCGGCAAAACTTGACATATAGCCCAAATTAAACGACACAATCTTTTATTTCACTATTTTTTCTTATATGATCTCCATTTCAATAATAATCCACAATCATTCCAATATTGACATCATTCTGAACATATATGACATGGTTATGTAATAATGTCATGCATGTAGGCTACATAATGTATAGATGCCACATCATGAAAAGCGCGTGCTGCCTGGAAGCAAAGCATGACTGTCTGCTGGCCAAAGAGCAAAGATCGCACTGGAGAATAAAAGGACATAAATGTTGTTTCCACAACAGACCCTATCAGTTTCATCAGCGCCATGTTCTGTATTATATCCTTACTGGAAATAAAACTCAAACACCGCACATCATGCATTCGCAATACCCAGCAAAGCATCCGACCGCTTAGCCATACCGGCATTAAAAAGCAATATTGTACAGAGAAAACACAGAGAGGGTGTGTTTTTCAGGTGTCCAACCTTGGAGAGAGGCGCCTGTAGTCCAGGGCAGCAGGAGCAAGAGTCGCGACGCTACTCTGTTGTATCAGATACTGCTGCCTAGGTGCCGCTGATGCCGTCGTGTCGGAGGATGTTTCTATCTGTTCCACTAGAGGGAGCTCTCGAATAAGAAATGTAGCCTACATATAACCATATCTGGGGTATTTGACTTTTAGATGTGTGGTGATGACTTCTAATTCTTTATTACGTGAAGATTATATTAAAATTGTTAAAGAAACGTTTTACCAGGTCTCCATCATATATGTTTTGTTTCAGAATGCCTTTTAAAGAGACAGTTATGAAAACTATGTCCTTATTTACTCACTCTCAAGTTGTTCCAAACCTGCATGAGATTCTTTCTTCTGTTGAGTATGAAAATGTCTTCTTTTGTGCTCAATAGAACCAACTCATGTAGGTTTGGAATAACTTGAGAGTTGAGTAAACAAGGAAAGAATTTTTATTTTGGGGAATTTTCATTTTTGAAAATAGAACGCGATCGCAAATGGACCTCGCATTGGGCCCCACATCAGTTTGGGATGGCCCTGACTATCCCTATAATTATGGAATTTATTGTTTATTTTTGTCTTATCTCCACACTTTCAATCTTAATTAAAATCAATCATAAATATTAATTATTACAGACAATGATAACAGATATCATAAAACATAAAAATCTTAAAATGTTTAAATATAGTGATCTATTTTTACACAAATTGCAAATGCTCATTTCGACTACTTTTTGGCACTAATAAAAATGTCAAAAGTTTATTAATTTAATGAGGAGATATAATCATGGTGAATATAACATAATTTGATACAATAGTGAAAATAACTTCATTTTATTGTTAAAAATCCCATCATACTGGCAGAATCTTGAGACCCATGTTCATAATCTTACTTTGAAGTCTGAGATTACAGGTGCTTCACGGCAGATGATCTGTCAAAAGCATTTATTAATTAATTAATTAATTTATTTATTTTTAAGAAAAAAAAATCATATTGAAGTAGTAAGAAGTTGTAAGAATTCCAAAAGACATGAATTTAGACATGAATTTAATTTCCTTGTGAAGTTAAAATCATTTGATGTGAAAATATTCGCTCTCAAGCCTCCTTGATCAATGATTTATATGTTGGAACATTTAAACTGACAACAAGACCATGTCTTTTCTTTAATCACTGAAATCACAAAATAAAGTTGAATCAGAAAAAAAAAATCATGTAAATTTTTAACTCACAACCTAAAAGCAAAACAGACTTCCTTTGAGTTGCAAAACAGTGTTCATATAAGGGCCTGAACCCATCTAGGGCCTACAGTTGCCCATGCTTGCAGCTACTGTATACTTAGGCTATACAAGAATTATAAGACAATAAAGACAACCATAAGCCAAAGCCGTGGTGGTAACTATGTAAATAGGTACACTCATTGTTTAATGGGTTATCGTTATTGCAGCCTGTTTAATCATCTTCTCAGTTGTTATTACATGAGGTGCCAGTAAATAATATAATTCACAAATGGAATCCCACTGTACCTGCCAATAACTTTCCAAGAGCTCTGTATGTCAGCCTGAGATGAAAAACTGTTTTATCAAGCCTTCATCTGTGAACATGCCTCTGGCTTGGGCCTTAAAAATTGACAGGGGTCAAGAGCAATAAGCTCAGATGAACTTTACAGTATAAATGGAGATTTCCAATGTATTTTTTCTGGGTCAAAGAGCATTTACAACACAAATAAGTCTCTTTGTAAGCACATACAGTATGTTACTATTCTAAAACTGTATCTCAGTTGTATAAATAAATATAAACATTTCCCCCCATGCTTAGCTCATGCTATAAAATCTCATTTAGGTTTTTGCTGAGCAACCCTGGTCTCACTTCTGATATTATGCCTTGGTTTTCAAAAACTTTCTAAGATATCATTCTACAAGTAAGTGTTTTTTAAATACAAGACTAAATTTAGGTTTAAGTAGGAGTCTTCTTTGTTATCAGTGTTATGCGCATGATTAATTATGAACAAAGTGTAGCAGTCCAAAACACGTGGGAAACTTTAAGTTCTAAATTAAGAGTTGTAAATAGATCACCATCTGTGTCTCTGTAGTGCCATCACCCCTCAGATCTCTGTATGCTATATAAAGTCCTTCATATATATCTGATCTATGGAGCTGAGAGTATGGAAATGTGAGATTCCATGGTTAAATATAAATGATATCTCAATGTATTCATTATCAAACACCCCCAGAACATATCTATTGCAAATAATTGTCTCCATAAATATTTTGAGATTTCATTGTGTGGGCTGGTTTTCTACACAGAGATAAAGCCTAGTGTTAGACCGGGAAGGTTTATAAAAGAATTCCTGCTGAAACTTCAGTCCAAGACCAGGGTTTATTTATATCCATAATGAGGTCAGAGAAACTCTTACAGCCATTGACATATGCTCACAAGTACAATAAGCAACACTTCACTGTTGAAAAAAATCAAAGAACAAATTTACGATTTAATGAGTGCTCAAATGTCTTTTTTTTCAGAAATATTTAAATCTTAGTTTTGCTAAAACATAAAGTCTCCCTGAATCAAACTGAATCACTCTGGCTCTATGCATGAGTGTTTTTTTTTTTTTAATCATCTCTAATTTGCTTCAAACAAGATATTTTTAATTTAGGTATACACATGCAACAGCTAATCATTTCTATATAAATGTGTGAACTGTATTGCATACCATTTCTAGCTAATTTTCTCGAATCTCTCTCTTATTCTCTCATCCTTGCTGCCTCTATGATTGGGTGATATTTTTATAAATCTAGGTCCTGAGGCCACCTGGGGAAAACAGCACCAAATTCAGGCCATGTAACAAACCCAGGCCGAGCAAAAAGGACTTCGACAATGATGTGTCATATCACAACTTCCCACAAACAGAAACAAAACACAGGTCATGACATAATGAAACAGGACTAGCAGCTGAGCAGCACAGGCTGTTTCATTCATCAATCTGGATTTACATGTTCAGCTTTTTTTTTTTTCATTGGAAAAGGAATATCAAAGATATGGTAAGTGTTTCTGCTTTTTATGTCTGCCAAAACTCGTTCTTCTGCCTTTTTTTAAAAGGAATGCATTTTATTACATAACTGTGGGCTTAGATAGTTTTCTCATTGACGCTGATTATAAGTGGTTAGGAAAGCACAAAGGAGATCTCTAAGAATGAACCTCGTGGCACATCAAATTAGAAAACTGCCAATTTCTCAGATCAGCGTGATGTTGCTATTTCAGAGGAACATGGCAAAACAGTGTAAGCTATTCAGACCTGCAGCACAATCTCACAGAGCATTTAATTCTGAAAAACACAAGTACCCCCGGCAGTTTCTGGAATATTTTTTATTACACATCAGTCATTCAGTTTTAAATGGAACTGCATGCTTCGGTTATGCTGATTGTCACTCTGACCAGCGGCTCAGCAGAGATAATCTACTTTCAATATGGAGCTACAAAATGCCATCTGTTAGAGGCTTCATATGGTCACATGTTACACTGAAATTTACAATGGAACACAGTCCACACCAAGACAAACAGAAGGAGACTAAATGTCTAAAGCAAAATGGTTTATCATAAATCTTTATGATATTGCAAGTTTACAGTGTCAGTAATGAACAGTGCTTTTGCCTTGTCCTCGTTTCTCTTGCATTGTGCTCAGATTTGTTTGTCAATGACATTTATCTGCATGCATTGCTCCTGTACTTTCAGCTGCTTTTCTTTTCTTTTGTCCTGTGCTTCACTCGACTCATCTCAGAAGCACTAAGATGGTGACCTACTTGTAATTGTCAGGGAGATTAAACTCAGATATGGCATCTACGTGGCCCAAAATGCTGGTGTATGGAACACTGTAACTGTTTCATTGTGTGGATGATTTGAGATCTCAAATTTATCTATTTATCTAGTTAGGCTAGTTAATATTTGGATCCAAAAAAGAGTAAAACTGTGTTTAGACTCCTTCAAATGATTCTTCACTCAGGAACGCTTTGGGGATAATATTAGAGTCTGTCATACATTCGATTCGAATCACATCATTTGGGAAATGTAGCCTATTTTTTGTCATTATTCAAATAGGCCTACGTAATGTCTATAACAGGCTACATTAGCCACTAGTCCTTCTCTGAATTTAGCTGTTACTTTATTGAAGAGATTACTGACTTTCCCACGGTTGTCCAAGTGTGTGTGTGGTTTTTTTTTTCTCTGAGCCTTTGTGCGCGCGCTTGCCTGACTCGCGAGCTCCGGAAAGAAGCAGCGGGTATGACGCTGAAGGAGGAGCGCGCATGTGGGGATAAGGTTTGTTGAGCTGGTTACACTCAAGGAGAGAGACATGTAGACCTCGGAGAAAGGAATGACGACGAAAAGTCTAAGAAGTTAGTGATTGTTTGTTATGGCTTCTCGCATATTCCGTAAGTCGGAATGAATGAAGTTCAGGTAGGTTTAAACTCGTTTATCCGGTCGTGTTGTTTTCGAAAAATGGAAAGATAAACTTCCTTACAGAAACTTCAACTAGTCGGGCTTCATTAGGATTGAAGTCGGTTACAGCAGTCAATGGGAGAAGATCGACTGTCAAAAAGACGGGGTGTAAATATGATCATAGACTTTACTTGAGCACCTGCTACCTGTAAAAAAAAAATAAAAAATGCAAATTTAAAAAGTAATGTAGGACCTGTCAATTGGTTAACGGTAAGGCAAATATTACTGCTTTAAAAGATGTACTTCTATAATAAAAAGCAGTATGCACAATTTAAGGACGAATATTTATACTAAAATATTATTTAAAAAAATATAGGTTTAGTTAAAAGTATGAATGTCTTGATGATTATTTATGAGGAATAGGGAATTATCAGAATTCCTTGAATGAACCATTAACCTGCGTTTGTTTGGATTTTATTTAAAAATGTATCATTTATTACTTCTTACAAGTTTCTTATTGCTATATTAGGTAGTGTGTTTATGTTATATTTCATATTATTTATCCAATGTTAATATTATTGTGGTGTCAAGTTTACCCTGGTGGTGTTAGGGCATAATTGCTGGAGAGGCCTTGCATTGTCCATCTGTGCTGCATTTTAAAATAACAAAATACAGTTTCTGGCATTTGTATAGAATTTCAGACTAACAGGTGTCTTCATTTCTCTTTCCTGTAGGTAAGAGCGGTTGGCGCTTCGTCAGTCACTCGGCACCGTCTGTGTCTGCAATCTCAGCCAGTGTGAATGAGGACGTACCATGCTCTTGGATATACACTGCTTTTTTAGTCCCAGTTTTATCTTTTTTACTTACTGAGACCTTCAAATCTGTTCTTTTCACCTGTGATCATGATTAAAAGTGAAAACAAAAGTGAACGGGCACTGAGGAGTGCATCTCCACACAGGAATGCTTATAAATCAGACTTCCATTCCATCAAATGCACATTTGATGGGAGTGCATCAATCAGTTCAACTTCACCCTTCTCCAACGGAGGCAGTGACTCCCGAGGCAGACCGTCGGGCAACAAAGTGAGCAAAATAAAAAATATATTCTTGCAAATGGATGGAAAACAGAGTCAGGACAGTCCCAATATCAGCAAACCCACGTCACCCAAATTTCCACTGGATTCCACTCCTTACAGGTCCAGTCTGGGTAGTGTTACCAGTCTAGATTCAGCCTCCTTTGAGGCACGGAAAACAGAGGATGTTTCCATTGACAAGGCAGCACTGGCTGAGAAGTTCTCAATGACCAGGAAGCTGTTTGAGAGTGGCCTTAAAGAACAGTCTCCAACAGAGAGATCTGGTTCTCCAAAAGTTGTCTGGCCTCAGCAAGTGGAGAGACAAGAGAGGAAAGCGTCATTTACTGGAGAGAGAAATGACAAGTCTAAAGAGCTAGAGAAACAGGAAAAAGAAAGGGAGGACAAGGAAAAGGGAAAAAGCGAAAGTGAGACACCACCACATAAGCTGAGTGTGTCAATGAATGCCGGGCCAATATCCAGACGTCTGGAGAGTTTTATGTTGGACAGTGATAGTGAGTCCCTGTCAGCTGCTCCTTCCACAGAATCCCATAGTCCCATTAGTCATTCGCAGTCGCCCTCCGCCGCTAGCGACCATTCGGATCCCCCTTCGTCACCAGACAGCTGTAGTTCCCCTACCTCTTATTCACTATGGGCTGATTCTCCTGCTGAAACATGTTTGCCCAAGTTAAACGGTTCAGATTCACACAATACCTCTTTGAATGGAGTCTGTACGGAGAAGGCATTACATAACACTAGTTCCACAGCTGAAGAGCATATTAAGTCCTCAGAAGATACAGTCTCATCAGAACCCACTCTTGTGTATACTAGCGAAAAGATCCACCACTTGTCTGCAAGGAGTACCTCTAGTCAAGCATCTGTAGCTGAGGATCCTGCACTTCAAGAGCAGCAAATTGAAGGCAAGAACACTGAGAAGGTTCCTGGTTTGTCCACAGTCAGAGCTGAGCTGGTGGTGGTAAAGACCGAATCATCTGAAAGTGAGGGCAATGAGGAGGAACATATTGAGGATGATGTTTTTGAGGAGGCTGGAAAGGAGAACCAATCCCCAAATCGCAATTCTGAGAGGGTGTTGACCAGCAGCGAGGAGCTCCAATTAACATTTCTTGGGAAGGAATCAAAACAGAGCATTAGGGAACATGAGGAGGAATGGAGGGCGTGTGAGAAATCTGTACAGACTGGAAGAGAGAACGACCATAGAGGGGAGGGAAAGTTTCTTGAGGAGAACATAATGGATAATGAAGACGAGGAGGAGGAGGAGAAAAAAGACAATGAGGAAGTAGAACTAAAGACAGACCGAACTGAAGAGAAGGCAGTACTGGAGACTGTTATGAGGGAGACTGAGCAGAGAGCTAGCAATGTTGAAGATAAGGAACAGCAGGATGAACAGAGAGAAGGAGAGGACGAGGAAGAGAATGAGGGACTAGAGGAAGCTGTTGAAGCTTTAGAGGAGGACGAAGATGAGCGAGAGATGGAAGATGTCTTAACAGGAAAAGAGAGGCAACAGCAAGATGATCAGGGAACAGTGGGGAAGAGATCGTTAATTTGTGGAATTGAGAATGCTGCCTTTGTGGATGACAAGGACAACAGGACAGATTTGGAATGTCAAGCGAAGGAGGAATTCCAGGAATTTCAGGAACTTCCAGGACTCTCTGATGAGGAAGACCTCACTCCAAAGAGAAAGATCAAGTTCTCAACAGCACCAATCAAGGTATGTCTCATCCGATATTACTTTGTGTTTGGAAGAAACTCTATATTTATATTTAGTACTTCAGTGTATTTTTATTTAGCTTCTGCATTTATTTGTTGGTCCCTCTGAAATAGTTTAGAAGGTTTTTGATAGAGCCTGAAGGAATTAGCCTGCCGGCAGTGACCCAAATCTGTTTGCACCTTTAGCAGATGCCCGTGGCTCAGGCTTCGGTCAGCACCTCAGCTCTTACTTTCACAGAGCATGTACTATCGCAGCTATTATTCACATTTATATGACAAGATCCTACTTGCTTTAAGGTATTTGGCACCCATGTCCTGTATTTGTTTTGCCCCAAAACACAAACAAACTATTCTTTTAGTGTGAGAAAAACATTATACTTATCTGAGAATTGTTTCACTATTTTATTGATTCTTACAAACTGTAACTTTGTCAGGGTTCCCGCCTAAGTGTAAAATATCTTCTAACCAGAACATTTAAGATAACAGCTCTCAACCAAGGTGCTGTCTGAGCTTGCATTACTTCAGGCATGTAATATCCTATGTCTCATGTTCTGGCAGGTTTTTTTTTTGTTTACAGAGAAATGTGTCATTTAATTCCATATCTTAGGGCTTTTCCTCTGGTCTCAGCTGATATGACTCTCACACTTTGAAATTTCATGTAACAGATAAACAAGATTTCCTGAAATAGAAAATTTATGTTAAAGCGGTAACTCAAGTCTCACTAAAACTGTTTATAGAAACTGACTGTTGCGTCAATTTAATCGGTTAGCATACAACTAATTGTAATATTGAGTTCAGTCTCAGAATCAGTGTACTGGACTCACAGACCACCCACAGCCCATTGACACAATCAGATGCACACTGTACTCAAGCACTATACAAAAATTGGATTTCCAGCCCAATTCATTGCTTGATACAATGACCGC
>SCHK01419914.1:0-11362 GCA_004124795.1 Poropuntius huangchuchieni | reverse complement strand
ACTTGTCATATCTGTCAAACTATGTGTGAAGTGAAGTTAGCACAATAAACACAGTAACTGCTATTTGTGCAAATCTATGGTTACCACGTGTGCATGCTTCAGTAGTAGGTAATTGGAACAAGATGGAAGTTTAAGTACAGGTGAGCAGGCCATACTCGCATATATAAGGAGCATCCGTGATCACAGCCCTTTAAGTGCACATATATTTCAGAGGTGCAGCGTCAGGAAGAACCTAGTTAACATTCCAGCACCGCCGCGCAGGGTGTTAGCCAAGTGCTGAGAACATTACTGAGAGAGAGAGAAATGAGGAGATTGAGTGATAGAACGCAGGGTAATAAGGAAGGACATTGGGGAAAGAAGGGTAAGATGATCCTAAAGAAGTTTCAGTATAGAGAGACCTCAAAAGAGTTCTCAGTGCTGATCTATATATTCATCATATGCATTGCAGAGTTTCACTGTCTACTGCTGTGACATTAGACCGACCTCAATGCATATACAATAGAGCTGAAAATAGAGCCGTAATAATATATGAATGAGTGTATGAATTAGCACACAGTAGAAAAAAGAATCACCCAAATTTTTCCTCAATGTAAACGGAAGGTTAAAAATATAAATCAGCATTCCTTTTACTGGAAAACAGCAGTTTTAGGATTAAAAAAAAAAAAATGCTAAAATGTTATGACACAAAATAAAAAAAAATTTAATTTAATAAGATTTTTAATATTTATAAGCCGTTTGTACAATGAATTGAATTAACCTATTTACAGTATATAAGAACATGTAGGCGTTTCACAAATAAGTTGTGTGTGTTTAAGCATATTCTTCTATGTGATTTCAGACAGCACACACTCTCAGAGACTCTCACAACTTATGACCTCAGCTCTGAGTGTGTGTGTGTGTGTGTGTTTAAACATACAGGAGAGCTTAGCCCTCATCCGTTCAATATGCAGACCCTTCCACCGGCCCCTGGCCCCGTTCTCACTGTCATTGTTTCAGGTGGACACACATATAAACAGTCTCTCTAACACCAGGTTTTTCTCTTTGAACACTGAGGGAGACAGAGGGCAGACACCACACAGCTGCGCTACAGTACAAATCGTTTCAGCCAGATCACTTTTCCACTTCAGTTCCTCTCCATTTTTTCTTTTCTTCAGCTTTTTATTCTTCTGTCCTTGACTGGTGAACTTTTATTGGGAGTGAGTGTGTATATCTACAGCTCTTATGCTGTTTCAACACGGCTTGTAAGTAGTGTTTGTGTAAGGAGCTATGCCTGAGATGCGATAAAACGTCCTGAGTGTTGACATAAACTACAGTTAAAAAATTTTGGGGTATATATATATTTTCAAAGAAATTAATACTTTTATTTAGCAAGGATGCATCAAACTGATCAAAAGCGATTGTAAAGATGTATCACAGTTTCCACAAAAATATGAAGCTGCACAACTGTTTTCAACATTGATAATAATAAGAAAACAAATTTTAAATTATCTTAAATTAAATGTCTTGATTAGTGTATTTTTGATTTAAAAAATAATGCAGACTTCTAACTTAAATCTTACAGACACCCAACAGTAAGTTATAATATGCTAGTTAGTTTCAGAAGGCATTAAGATTCTTACTTTAGAATGTGTTTAATTTGACAATAATCTGTAGTGAAAGTTAAGTCATCAATGTGTTTAGTTAGTTTTAGTCTGTATTTCATGGGGTGTTTAAGGAGAGTGTAAGTTGAGAGCGAAAGAAAAAAAACTAGGGAAAAAAAAGGAAGTGGGAAAGCACATGTCTGAAATTACATACTATCAGAGCATCAACTGAATATGAGTATGTGTGTAGTATGGATACAATCAAGACATACTGCATCAGCCTGTTGGCACTGTCATGTGACCTATAACATCAACTGCATTACTCTTCCACGACATACATCAGAGGTGCCCAGTCTTGCTCCTGGAAGACCAATGTCCTGTTTATTTGTAACGAGTCCCAAAACACCTGTCTGGAAGATTCTAGTAATCCTGGAGACCTTGATTAGCTGTTTAATTAGGATTGGAGTTAAACTCTGCAGAATAATGGCCCTCCAGGACCAAGACTGAACAACCTCTGCCATACATGAATATGACGATCTCCCATGGCCTCACAGGATAGGCTGGATCATTTTTTTTTATGAATACTGCATATTAATACAGCTTTTCACATTCTGTCAGATAGAAAAGTATGCATATTCTTTGCTATTAAATTGAAGCATCTATGATGTCCTTAAATGTGCCATAAATTGATGTCATGATGTAAGTCAAACATTTCCCAAAACACACTCTCTACTTTTATAACATTTTATGGTGCATCTTGATCACTGTTATTTTAGTATTATTTACATATTTATTCATATTTAGATTTTTTATTTTAACATAGATACTTTAATTGATAGCAAAGAATATTTTCCTGCTGTTTGCCTGTCAAATTCTCAAGGCAACACATTTACATTACTGTTTTCCGCTTCAACTCTCTCATATCCACTCACTAAATCATTTTCTGTTTTGCTCTGATTCTTGAGTCAGACCTCTAAGATATAATGAAGGTCATAGGACATGAGAAGCTCCTTCAGTACAAGTGAGTGTGCTGAAACCTTCAGTGTGGAGGAGACCTGTCAATAACAGCTTGCGCACTTGCTTTAGCTGCTGCTTCTCCTCCAGCAGATGTAAAGATTTCAACGCTGCTCTATTCGAGATCCAGGGCTCCTCTGTGAAAAATGGACAGACGATGTGATAAAAGAGAGAGAGAGAGAAAAAAATAACAGTGCTGCAAATTAGAGTGGATAAGAACTTCCACGCAACCACAATTTAGATGCTGCAATTAGATGAAAATGTTACACCCCGGAGTAAAAGCCTCTATTAAACCAGATTACAGTGGCCCAAAGGTAATAAGATTTTTAGACCCCCTACAGTAACAGAGAAAGAGCAAATGATCTAGACAATTCCCACTGATCCAACATCTGCAGAGAGAAGCATAAGTAAAAAGGAATTAAATAAATAATTTATAAAAAAAAAAAAAATCTAAATTGCTATTGATTTCCTTAAAAGGTGTTCCTGATAGATTAAAAGGTTAAGAAATAAAACCGCTTTGGGGATTACATCATTCTGAAATTAAATCAAAGATTTGAAAAACAAAGATGCCAGTAATCTCAGAGTAATCAAAACAGGATAAAAGAGTGTTTAATTAGATGAAACTGTCAGAGCATATTGAGTGGTGGTGCTCTTATGTGAGCTTTAATCTGACACTCTTGATCATTTATAGTAAAAGTGATTTTATTACTAGTAAAAAATAAATAATAATAATTAAAAAGTGGCCTTCCAGCTAACAAGTTTTGCTTCCCAGAATATTATGGGGATGTCAGTTTAGTGTTACAATAAATAACATTTTAAAAATAATGCTAGAACTGCTTGAAAGTTGCACAGTGGCTTTTTTCTGATGGGACAACCAATGTTCCTATCATTTATGGTCTCTGTTGATATGAACAGCAAAAAGGCCAAACGCAACAATGAAGTATATGAACTGATGTGGGAATGATTAAACAGGCCCACAGACCACAATATACAACAAAACGCAACTTTAAAACCAATTAACTGTTTAATGAACAGTGAATCAACCTAAATTCTGACACTTTGTTCCACTAGAGGAGAGTCAAAAAGCTGACTATTGTCTACTGTATTTGTAGCGGTCTGCTGCCTGGATCAGCCAATCAGGGCCAGAAATAGTGCTGAGTAAGGGCCTACGCTAGCGCTCACGTCCGAATGCAGAGGGAAGGAGAGAAGCCAGCACTGCAAACACACTGCAGCACGCTCAGCACCTCTTCCCACATCCTCTGCCTTATCCGAGGGCACCTCCAAAACTCTAGCCCCAGGCTTTTGCGCAAAGTCAGGCCCAAACCACCAGCGCTGGGGTCGCTAAATGCACTGGTGTGATTCATCTCTTTTCTGAGAGTTGATGTATAGAGAACAATAAAAACATAAACATGAACTGCTAAAGGCCCTTGTTAAAAGTTCACAACAAAACACATTGGTCAGTTCAGAGCACTGCTGCAAAGTGAATTAACTCAATTAGTAGACTAGCTAATTAAAGTGTCCACAGAGGCTCTGCTGTGGCATCCACGGCGTGTGTATCTGATGGGGTCAGGTCTGCTAAACAACTCCATTAACACAAATCCTCAGCTGCTGTCTTTTAAGAGCACTCTAGGAAGCACAGTTTTACACAGAGAGGACTGTGCAGTAAACCTTCCCGCACCCCTCTGTTGTGGCCTTCTTTTGTGTGTCTTCCTGAGTGGGAAACACTATAAATTAACCTGGGACACCTCCTTAATCTGTCTTTTTGCCAAAAACTAGCTTCCATGGCACTTTTTAAATGAAAGAGGTTGGTAACAATGCAATGGTACAGACATGGTGCTGCAGTCATTTCAAAGGGTTTCTCATTTACTTTTATGTTGTTACAAACCTGTATGAGTTTTTTTTTTTAATTCTGTAAAATACAAAGGAAGATATTTTGAGAAATATCCCAATGTTTTTTTGTCCATAGTGGAAGTCAATGGCCATCTAAAATGGTTTGGTAATCACCATTCTTCAAAATTACTTCTTTTGTATTCTGTAAAATAAAATCAAAAAAACTTTGAAATGCCACAAGGGGGTAAATAAAGGATGACAGGTTTTTCATTTTGGGGAGAACTGTCCCTTTAACCACTTGGTTTTTGCTTTTTTGAGAAGGAGTGTCACTTACGTGTGCAACTAGAAACACTTTTGTCCAGATATGGAGACAGTGAGAGAAAAGAGGAGGGGAGGAAAGGGAAAGGGAAAGAGAAAGAGAGAGAAAGTCATAAAAACTGAAATGTATTTTTGTAACACAATGTAATACCATGTATGCACACAAGTTCAGCTGCCCTAATAATAAAACGAATGTGCGGAACATATGCACCTAGAATAAATGCAGACATGCAGTGTGTTTAAATGGGACCCACAACTTGTGTCATCTGTAACTCGGTTAGGATACAAGAAAATCAATCCAAAAACAAGCATTTCAGAAAGCTTACAGGATTTAATCTACTCATTTAAAAAAAAAACAATCAAACATACAGTGCATTGTGCACAGGACCACTGCTGTGTAAATGTGTCTTCAAAGCTGTAATTATTATAGGCTTATTAATGTGTATCAGTAAAGACATGGTTTGGAAGATGGATCTCATTATCAACTTTTTTAAATTATTACGTTATAGTGTAGCTTTAAGCTGCTGAGTGTATGGACTGCTATTAAAATCTGTGACGAAACATATCTTGATTAAGCACTCTCTCTCTCTCAATAGCCGTTCACTCTGTCCTCTGTGTGCGCTGATCCACAGATACAACTGAAATCAACTCAGTGGACAAAAAGGACATTTAATGTTTTATATATAAAGTACCTATTGTTGGTATTCAGATGCTAATTTAGCATTTAGATGTAGGCTAATATATGAGGTCAATCGTTTATTATTACACACAAAGGCAAAAAATGTTTTAATATAACAATAATGCAGTAAATTTGCAATAGGGTCATGTATTCACTCTGTGTTCTACTTCCTGTTTTCTTGTCGCCCTCTTCCTCCTCTCTTCTTCTACACTGTGTCCCAACTAGGCCTAATTTATTTTTTCCCCACGCTGAAATCCAAAATCTGGTTCTATAGTTAGGATGCAGATGGTGTACACTATAAAAAGTGTTTAGAATACTTTTGATTATAATACTTTTTTATTATAGGACAGAAAAATCTGAATAGCACGCAAAACATGCATTTTATTGAGAATCCTAATTGCAATTACACTACTATGGGAAATAATTAGGCAGCTAAAGTCCTCTGTATATGTACAGTATGTGACCATCCTGACCTTATATACGTCACTCGTCCTCAAATATGAATTGCAGAGAAGTAGAGGAAGAGCAAAATGAGAGGGGAGGGAGGGGATAGTGCACTGAGTATGTGTGTTGCTCTGAGGTATAAAGCAAAAGTGAAGAGGATGCGGGAATGATTTAACAAATAGCCCATCATAAAAAAATACAATGCCACATTTTCCTTGAGCCAGATCAAACACACACTTACGTTATGAATACATGCTTGCTTTTTTTTTTTTTTTTACCTCAGGCTATCTAGGAAGAATGGCAGCCAACTTCCCTAATGGCAAAATTATTAGCTCATGCTAATTTAAAGATCCAGGAAAGGAGCCTGAAGGACAAACATAAAGAACCGAACACAATGAGTTGGCCTAAACTGTAAAGAGCTGCCCTGTAAAAGCACAGACTTTAGACAGAATGAGAAAACAGACAGAGAGAGCTTAAAAGGCAACGAGGGAGAATGAGACATAAAAAAGACAAAGCGAGACAAAGGAAGACTGGAAAGTGAGGGGGGTAAATGGGAGTTAATTCTAGCAGCGTGTTGTCTTCTGGCTTCATTAGCCGTATTGACAGGCCTGTGATGAATTCATTTTCTCAAGATTGTCTGCAGTCATCATTTACATGGTTTCCTCTGTCATCAGTGGTCACTCCTGTTTTCCTCTCCAACCTCTTCAATTCAATTCCTGCCCTTTCTCTATGAACAATGACGCATCCACTTCCATTTTACAATCGTAAAACACTGTTATCCTGATCCTGACTGCATTAATTCTTGTTTGCTTGTGTTGTCTAAACTGATACTGGCTGTAATAGAGTCTCTAAAGCTGTGGTGTCAAGCTCATTCTAGGTCCCGGGCCGGATTAGACTAAAACTCCTGTTACAGCTGGCAATCGGGATAGTGTATGGATAATAGGAAAAATAAAGTCTGATCTATTGCATTTTCCTACTCTAGAAACATTCTCACATGATGCTAATACAAATTAAAAACAGAAAATAAACATTTTAAGCACAATGCAAAGTTTAGGACAGTATTTAAATGGGAAGCAAAGCTGTGGGAAAGCTCCATGAGCCGGGACTCAAACTCGGGACGCCCCGAAGCACAACTGCGCTATATGTCTATATTTAGTCATTTTAAGACCCCCAATATTTTTCTTTGCACCTGTATTGGAACTGCTGTGGGTGACTCTGTGAGGAGAGTGAACTGCATTGCTCTGGGACAGCTGTGTCACCCACAGATCCAGTTTCAGCTGAAAAGTGCAAATTTGTGTATACGCCCAAGTGCCGTATTCTGCACCAAAGCAAACAGCTTTAAGCTGGAGCCATATACAAATTAAAGAGCTCTATCCTGCTGTTTCTATATTGAATACATGACTCAAATATCTCTCTAATAAACTAATTCAAGTTGCTTTTTTTGCATTCATATTATCCTGCTGGCCCTATTAGACACCTCCGCATTCTGCATGTGTGTTTTACATCTCTGCTTCCTAAAAACATTAAGAATTTGTAATTGATTTTTAAAAAAAAGNCTCTGCTTCCTAAAAACATTAAGAATTTGTAATTGATTTTTTAAAAGAAAAAAAAAAACTCCACTCAACTTTCCTGTTTTTCTTTTACAGGTTCTATGGCGTCCTTCTCCTGTTCTGAGTTTGGGATTCTGGCATACACAGAAGTCTCTAAAATGCTTTGCTAAAGCTGGTAAAATGGAACCAAATCAACTGTTTTATGGATTTGGTCCCCTTCAACCAGCTGTAGCTGTGCATTGATCACCCCGTAGAGCTGTGAAGAAGAAAGAGAGGTGTTCAAAAGCACAACGCGCATTATTTGATTGTGTGTGAAGTTCACAGTGCAGGACCGGCTGTTGAATGTATGTTCCTTTAAGCACTAATATCATGATTAAACACTCTTTGTCCTCTTAAATCCCAGGTGAGTAGTATATATGCCATGTCACTTATTATTTATGAGCTATAATTGTTGATTATGTATTCAAGCCAAATCACTATCATTGGGAAGAGGGCTCTGGGCTCTTTATGGCCGCCCATTGATTTCTTGTCTCTCCGCTGAAAGAGTAAGGAGAGGGGGGGATGAGCCGGGCTGGATGGATGTAGGGAATGAGGGAGTGGGTGCGTGTCAAGCTGTTGAATAAGTAAAACAGTCGTTCCTTTTCTCTCTCTTTTCCTTCTACACTTGTCGTGATTCTTAATGCACATGGCTGATCAATAAAAGCTCATCCTGAAGTTCATAAACTGCTGAAGTGGTTTTTGCTTTGAAGTGAAACAGACTATTCAGCTGGAAATAATGTAGGGCGGGGACGTGATTTTATCCATTGGGATTTGATTGGACTGAAACGCACTACACTATGATATTATTGGTTAGTGTTATTTTCCCCGCTCACATGGTCCAAAAAAAAATAAATATCAGCAGCAAAGTCATTTCAGAGGTGGAAAATATGATTGTTACATACACAAACAGACTGCAATTTGATTAGGGTTTTGTCAGTTGTGCAAAAAGTCACCTTTAAAAATTTTTTTGCTGTCTGCATAGTATCATGGCAATATAGAATAAGTGCAACTGAAGTCATGTGATCCACACTGGTCTACAGTATCAAACCACCATAGTACAACATAGTATCATAGTCTGTGAGATTGTGTTAACAATGACAGCCTGTCAAAGACTGAAAGAGATCCCTAGATGGATGGTCTGAGATTTAAAATATTCCTTTCCTATAATTCTTTTTTATGGCACAATAAAAAGAAGTTATTATAGAATAACTATGTGTGCAATCAAAGAGAAATTTACTCACTTATGAAGACGTGATGGATGAGATAAGTACAGGCCTGTATGCTTTATTTAAAGGTTTCTGAACCACTAATACAACCAAACAAGATTGCAAAAAAGTCTGGTGTATTATGTGCACACATAGTCATGTACATTGTATCAACCTATTCAAACAAATAGACTGCAATTCCATTTGAAATGCCACTAGGGGCACAAAAATGACATAACCTCATCCAAAATGCATTTGAGTTTACCTACACATTCTTCTTGCAGAAGACATTCATCTGCAACAGGTGAACATGCATACAAACGCATACACACAGCCATAATAAATTTATACTCTTTTAGCCAATAAAAAAAAAATCCTCTCATTGTACAGCATATTTTTCATTATTTGCATGATTAAGGTTGTAGCTATAAATATCAGAACGGCTCTCTTTAACCTCAGCATGCAACCAGACACCACACTTACACACGCTCACAAACACGGCAACTCTGCCATAATATAATACGATAAGGCTGCTCTTTGCAGAACATGGATTTATGAAGCGGGTGACATTGAAGAAGCCGGGAGCGCTGTGCCAAGCAACATAAAACAATAGCAGACATTTTAATATTGAGATTGAGAGGGAGGGAAGGGTGGAATGGGACATGGTGGAGAAAAACAAAAACGTCAACATGGCAGACTGAAGAGTCCGGCCTCGTTACTTACAACGTATTGATGTTTGAACATTCATCACCTGCATTACAGCACGGCCCAGTGAACCATGGGAGCAATCGTGCACACATACACTTTTACTGTCCCTCTGGTGTCTCGAATATTGCCTTTTTCATGACTGGTTGTTTGTAAAAACACAAATGTTTAATGTGGAATAAAGGAATATTTGGGTTTAGTACAAGTTAAGCTCAATTGACAGCATTTGTGGCATTATTTTGACTTGCAGTTGCACTAAATGGGGCCTATCCATAAACAATAAAATACACAGATTCAAAAGTAGGCTATAGCATGAGACGCAAATGGAAAAATAGCTTTTCTGTGTACCCAATTTTACAATTTTATTGCCATATCAATGCTATGCAATACCATTATGAACACATGTTTGCATTCAACGACTGGCTACATTCTCAACATAACCTCAATATTTAATTGGTAAATCAACTTTAACATTACAATACAGCATAAATGCTTTTGATTGAGCTTAACTTTGACATAGGTTTAAGTCTTATCCAGCTTATTTTCTCCCCCCAATAATTGTCTGTCAAAATAAAATAGCTGGAATGTATCTTCACCGAGAAATGTAACTGTCAGCAGGATCTGATGTAAGAAATCAATTATCTAGAAGTCTTCCCACAGCTTCCTCAACAACTCAAAGTTAAAGAACAGCGCTTCCACTGTCATAAAAACAGGCCTGCTAGAGACCAGATCGACTGCAGCACTGACATACCAGAGCAACAGAAATCAATGAAGTCAATGTTGTCAGAAGATCTTCTGTCCGTGTCAGCCCATATATGCCCCGTTTTTTCTATTTCTCTCTTTCTTTTACACACAAGACAGACAATGTGTCCCTATGCACTTTCTTAACTCTATTGTATGTTTGGCTGCCTGCAAATACATACCATAATTGTTTTTTTGTTTTGTTTTTTCGCTGTTGTTTGTTTTTTGAAAGCAAGAGCTTTGCGAGAAATCACATAATTATTCCTAAAAATTAAGTCATTAGAAAATCAATTAACAAGCTGAACAAAAGAACATTAGGGAGACAACAACATTGATGCTCTGTAAGCAAAACCACAAAGTAAAGAAAAGCATTCTTTACCACCCATAAACACAACGCCTTTTTGAAAATCTTATAAGATAAGCACACATCATATGAATAGATCTATAGATATTTCTCTAGAAATGAATACTGTGCAGACAATGCAAAAAAAAAAAAAAAAGGAGCAAATGAATGCTTTTGGGACTCCCAAAGCAGTGAACGGTGCAGGTAAGTGTTTGCATTTAGCTCAGGGATCAAATATCTTCAGCTGTGACTGCTATTCAATCAAAATCACTTTACGATTCGCTATCACATCACTGGGTCTTCTGGGAAACATGAAGGGGAAAAGAACTTTGAGCTCGGCCAATGAAATGGGGCAAAGTTGCTGAGGTGGCAATGGCCATATGCTCCAGTCATCATCACAACAGCATGGGCAGTTTGATTGCATTGGGGTCCTCTGATATTTGGAGGTAAGAACATAGTGGTTTCATAACTCTATGTCACTTCAGGATGGGGAACTTCCCGATTTCTGCAAAGTTCAGTTTTTTTGCTATTCAGCAGAAAATGTACAGCATTACTGTAGATACATGGAGAGTCATGTAGGAGGTGGTTTATTGAAATAATACATCAGTTTTACCACATTACTCAGTAACTCTTAGAGGGGGTCCAAAAGCCTGAGACCACAAGTGTGAAGCGCTTGGAGTTTTGATTCACATAATAATAATAATAATAATAATAATAATAATACAGAAAAACCTACATTTATTAATGACCTAAAAATAGTGCATAATTTTTTATACTTATTTGTGATAACTTTGTTTTTTTCCTAATTACTTTGTAACCATTTATTTCCAATTTTACAGGTTTAAATTAAATAACTTGTAAATCTAGAAATACGTAAATACCTGTGTGTGTGTGTGTGTGTGTGTGTGTGTGTG
>SCHK01419889.1:0-10996 GCA_004124795.1 Poropuntius huangchuchieni | reverse complement strand
TGATGTGCAAGATCAAAGAAATGTGTAAAACTCGTTATTTTACATTTAAAATAGGTGGCAAGGAAACATTGCATGATGTATGGAAGTATAATGCATCTCTAAACAAATGGATCCAGATTGAGTATCTCAACACAGGCCGCTGGAGACACAAGATGGCAGTTGTAGGAGGAAAAGTGTATGTTTTGGGTGGCTTTGATGGAACCCAGAGACTGAACAGTGTTGAAGCCTACGATCCATTTCACAACTGCTGGACAGAGGTGGGTCCTGTAAATATCCGGTATCTGGTATGGTAAAAAATATGAAAAAAAAAAAAAAAATGTATTGAAATAGATTTATGTAACATATTGGAAAATGTAATGTGTTCCTGAAATGAAAAAGCTGAATTTTTAGCAGCCATTACTCCAGTCTTCAGTGTCACATGACATTGTCACAAAATCATTTTAATATGCTGATTTGCTCAAGAAATGCTTATCATTAATAATATGTTAACAAACATGCTTTTGCTGCTTAATGTTGTGTAAACTGTGACACAGTACCATTTAAATGTTTGGGGTAAGAAAAAAAAGAAGAAAAAAGGAAGTAATACATTTATTCAGCAAAGATACATTAAATAGTTCAAAGGTGACATTATAATGTTAAAAAAGATTTTGACATTAATAATGAGAACCTTTATTAATAATTGAGCACCAAATTAGCATGAATGATTTTTGATGGATCATGTTAAAGATTGAAGTAATATATATAAAATATATTGATTAAAAAAGGTTATTTTTAATGATAAAAATATTTCCCAATATTACTGTTTATCAAATAAATGCAGCTTTGTTGAGCATAAGAGACTTTTTTTCAAAAACTTAAAAAAACTATTCAAGATTTGTGTATCTAGATGAAGGATAGGTTCATATCTAAGAAATCAGCACCTTTGACAACTTTTCAGTGCATTTACAGTATGGTGGTTAATCTTGTCATATATTTTCATTACAGTTCACAATCTAATATTTTTATCCACCTTCCAGACAGCACCGCTCATGCTGAGCGTAAGCTCCTTCTCTGCTGCCAGCTATGACAAATACATCTTTGTGATAGGTGGAGGACCCAATGGCAAGCTAGCCACAAACAACATGCAATGCTTTGATTCTCTATCAAACAAATGGAGTTTAAAATGCCCGATGCCAACTGAGGCCAAATGCACTAATGCAGTGACCTTTAAGGATGCCATTTTTGTTGTTGGTTCGTGCCTTTTACATTTTTTTTTTTGCTTAAATAAAACAATAAACTACTCACCAGAGATAACTGCCTTGCTTTGATAATTAAATGTGCCATTTCCTCTAAAATAAAGGTGGTGCGATGAAGGCTTTGTATTCCTACAGTCCTCTGGAAGACTCCTGGACGCTAATAATCCAGCTGAGCTGTGAGAGGGCCAGCTGTGGCATTGCTGCCTGCAATAACAAGCTCTTCATTACTGGTGGCCGTGATGACAAGAACGAAGTGATTGCTACTGTTCTCTGCTGGAACCCAGAGACAAAAAAGTTGACTGAGGAGTGTGTGCTCCCACGTGGAGTATCTCACCATGGCAGTGTGACTCTCAGGAAGTCCTACACACATATACGCAGGATAGCTCCTGGAACAGTCACCGGATGACAAATTCAATAACTTCAGAGACTGTGATTTTATTTTACTACATGTTTTTTCCTTCATATATGTTTCAGGCCCATATGATCAAGTTTAAGCAGGATAACAGTGTCCTCTGTTACACTGGTACTGAAAGTGTTTTCTTTTTACATTTATGTTGTTTGTACACAACTGCACCAAAGTGAAACCGGTGTGTTAAATTTGACATTGCCAAGAAATGCTTGCACTTTAAAAGTTACACATTTACAGTACAACTTTTATACATGGAAACATTAATATTTATTCTGTAGCACTTCACAATAATATTGCATTTGGAATTGGTATCATGAACACAAACAATAAAACATTTTGGTTGAAGTCAAAATTCACCATTTTTTTTTTTTTATCAATGTATGTTATCGATCTTTATTCTGCTAATGTGGTGAAAATGTAAAATGTCATGCTGTTTAACCAGTTTCTATCAGCCACTGAAAACACAGTTTTGTGAATGGATCCAAGGAGTGTTTTCTGCAGTTTTATTTCATTGGTTTGAAGTACCTCAAAGGGATGGTTCACCCAAAAATTAAAATTCTGTAAATTATTAACCCTCACGTCGTTCCAAACCCCTAAGACTTTCTTTAATCTTCGGAACACAAATTTTTGATTAAATCCATTGACAGCAAGACATCACTGGTTCAACCATAATTTTATGAAGCTACGAGAACACTTTTTGTGTACAAAGAGAACAAAAATAACTGAATTCAACGTTTTCTTCGCTTTCTTTCGGGTCAGCCTGCCGCTACTCAGTACCGCAACTCTCGGATTTCATCAATATCTTATTTGTGTTTTGAAGACGAACAAAGGTCTTACAGGTTTGGAACAACATGAGAGTAATAATGACAATTTTCATTTTTGGGTGAACCTTTCAATAAACCATACGCATACAGTAAAACAAACAATCTCATAATTTGAATATAGCGTCATTTTTATTTTGTGAAGAGAGATGAATACAAAGAAGTTACCATAAAAATAAGCTTTATTTGTACAGTGCACAAAAACATCTGTGCATTTGGAAAATATTTAACACGCACAGGTCTTGTCTGCTCTTCCCTGTGCAAATGTGATCCCTGATATAGGCAGATTTTTAGCAGTCTGTTGTTCACTTTCAAGTTTAACATAAAACACAATTGTCAAATACATAAAAGGCACCACTACCTTGCCTAACTGAACTCTCTATGAGCCGGTCAGACGCAAAAACAAAACATTGAGAGAACATCCACTTCTTAACAAGGTTAACTCTGGGGAAACATTGTATCGAAGTAAGCATTTTTCCAGTCTACAATTTAGTCCTGTTGTCCAATGCCATCGTAGTTCCCTTGGTTTCATTCAGCAGTGCCACACGTCTCATCTCCGGTGTCTGCTGTGTCCAGAATGTGACCTGCTCTGGTGTTTGCTTCGTCCGTGATCATGTGATCTGTCACGGTCTCGTTCGCGATGGTCCCAGTGGTGACTGCGATCGTGCTTGTGTTTCACGTAGTCACGGTCACGGGCTCGTTCACGGGAATTGCTGCGAGATCGGCTCCGTGATCGCCGCCTTTTGCTGCTGTGTCGACTAGACTCGCTCTGTCTGTCTCGCTCCGTCCTGAGCTGCGTGACTGGAGAAGCTCTGCGACCTTTGTGTTGCCGTGGCGATGGGCTGTGGCTGCTCTGAGAACTGTACGTTCCTGAGTGGCTCCTCCGACTGAAGATAAGAATATCGTGTCAGCAGCAGAAAAAACAAATCCATTTTAAACATCAACCTGGTGTACAGGTTTGAAATATTACTTGAAGTGAAATTATGTTGTAACTTACTGTCTGTGTGGAGAACGAGATGGCGAGCAAGATCGTGAGCGCGACCGGCTGTGGTTCTTGCCATTCTGAAACACTTTGCTATCTTCCTTCTTCATGCTGCTATACAAAGATAAAAAAATTAAAAATATCATCAATATAGTACTTTCGGTAATTTTGACAACACTAATACAGTCACACTGCCTGGCACAAATGAAAAAACAAATTGTTTAGGTGCTGTATTTTAAAACTTACCCATTTAAGGGGCTTTTTGGAAACAACTGTCTGTTCTCAGAGTCCTTCACTAGTTTAGAGTTTGGCGATTTTTCTTCCACCTTCACTTCTCTTGGAGAAGCTGAAAAAGGAAAACATTTTAGCTGCCTGTGAATTGGCAAGTACTTGCAAAAAGCTTGTTTAGTAAAAATCAAACAGAAAGAAAAACTTACAGGGTTTTGATGCCGGGGAAAATCCGCCAATGGCAGCGAGAGCTGGTGTGCCATTGGGATTCTGTCCTTTGGCTTTTAGTCTTGCCTCCTCCAGAGCCACCTTCCTCTTTTCCACCTGTTTTTCAAGCTGTTCACTGTTAGGCTGAGAGATAGATGGATGGAGTATTAACAACAGCATGTAGTAACAACAATTAGCAGAAATAGAGATTGCCAAAATAATGTGCCAAGCAAATAAACAAACGCTACCTTTTCTCTAGAATAAAGCTTCATCGTGCTAATACATATTTCTTTGATGTCCTCCTTAGTAGCACCGAAAACAAGATACCAGTACGGCTTGGAAGGAAGAGGAATCTGAAGAAATACAAAAACATCTAATGAAATAAAAAGAATGAATGAAATAGATAAAGATAGACCGATCAATCCAAAGATGTACCTGTAGTACTCGAGCAGCGAGGTAAATGCAGGCACACGCAATGGTCTCAGGTTCAAACCGCACAAACACATTGGTTCTGAGGGCATCATTCATGTAATTCCTGCAACACATAAAGAAACACCTATGCAACACCTGCCATGCTCTCTCTCTCATACGGCTTCTGGAGACTCTTAACTTCATGTCCTTTCCCTCACTTTTTAAATGTAGCCACGATGGTGGCAATAGTATCTTAAATTTGTATAACAAATAAAAGCACAACCAAAGTGGATCTTATTTTGCGAAATCAAAATCTTTCAAACCCCATATCAAAAAGTTGTGAGGAGAGGCAAGAATCACTTGGTGGATTATCAGGGACAACTTACTGTAACAAAATTCACATGAACATGATTCATATGAAAAAAGTAACATACCGTTTTCACTGCTAAAAAAAATATTTTGGATTTAGAGAGCATAAAGTGCACAACTAAATACTAGCACTCAAGCTCTGTGGAAGGGAAGAAAAAACAACAACAAAAAAAAATCCTGGACCCCCCAGCAAAGCCAAGGCCTTCCATTCAGAGAACCTCCGCTGAGAGCTCTCACTGGATTGGCTGGCAGTCTCCAAAAAAGGCCAGCCAATGAGGTGGGAGGGGTTCCTGGGTCTTGTGCCTGAGGAGTTCGGGTGTTTTCTGTGACACTTACCACCATGGGCTACCCTTTAATCAAAGAGTAGAGAAAGGACAAAGTTAAACAGAGCTCTCCATAAGCCTTAACCTCAATGATGTGCAAGAAATCAACAAACACGTGACCTACTGAACACTTCTGCATTTTTATTACAAAAAACGTGTGATGCCAGAATGATGTGAACCTATCTTACCTTTAGGTATACCAAGCTACAAATGCAACTCATGCTTTATAATGCAGTGTTTCCACTAGGTCCTGTTGATACTTAAGTACCAAGCTCTTTGACACAAGTTCAAGGTCTTATCAGCAAATATTACTAGTGGAAACACGGCATGAGTCCAACCATAAACCTGAGGCAATGTCTCCTCTATAAGGGGAAAAAATTCCAAGTCATAATTTATAGGGCTTTTTTTTATGAAATCTAAAAACAAACACACTTACCATGCTGTTTGAACCAGCATTGGATTCTTCTCACATTCAAGAACTTGTAGATACATGACTATAATCTGAAAGAGTTAAAAACCGAACATTAATTAATTATGGACACTAGCAGGATTTTCATTCACAAAATTAGATCACAGCAGCAAAATATATTCTGGATAGCAGCAGAATTTTAAAATTGAAAACTTACCTTGTGTGGATGTTTGACGTGAACACAGAAGCCCAGCTCCTTAAGGATACGGCGCTCCGCTTTTATCACTTGGTTCTTGGTGTTAATGTAATTTTGATCAAGGACAAGTGGGGTGCTCCTGGTTCAACAAAAAAAGCAAAAACGGCGGATGTAAATACATGTTGGACAGAACATATTATTAGAAAAGCTACATTTCTATGATGCATGTCTTTTGCTTTATTTCATATTCTCATCAAAGATGATACATGTTCAGAATTTCAAAAAAAATTCTAATTTAAAAATTAACCAATTTTAGGTTTTAGGTAAACAAAAACTTACAAGCGCAATCCAAAGTTTTAGCTGAACACAGTAAGTAACTGATGGACACGAAATTCTACAGGTTTCATCAACTAAATTTCCTGGATTTCAAGCTAAACGTTTAACCCTTTAACTAATAATAAAATCCCTTAATCGACTTACTTTTTGCCCTTTCCTTGTTTCAAGTAATGGAAAACGTTGATCACATCCCTCACTCTTCTCGGCGATTCCTCTATCTTTGATGCCAAATTGACGCAAGCCATAGCAACAATCTGATTTAAAGTGACAAGCACATTATTTTCATAATCTGGTTTCAATCATTTTATTTATTTTTTGATATTTATTTTACAATTTGATTTTGTATGTCTGACTTACCTCAAAGCTGTGCTTGATGAAGGACTTCGAGTAAAAGAATCGTTGAAAAAGGACTTGTCCGGTCGCCATCGCCACCTATACAAATAACAAAAGAATACATCAAAAACACTTTTATGTCACTTGATTTACAAGAAAGCAACACCTAGCTAAAAGTTGAACAAAAATAATCCGTTTTAACTACATTCCAAAATACATTACACGGTTTGCATCAGCTGAACGAAGACAAAAGGCCGCCGGTTTCAATGTGCCGGTTACGGCTAGCTAGCCGTGCTAAACGCATCGTCTTATACCTCAAGATCATTATGGATTAAACTAACAGACTAATTCACATATACATAAACATATTTAGACAGTAACCTGTGGCAGACGCAGAAGAATCCCGGCGGACTGGATGAGTTCACAGCCCAGAATCCTTAGGTCTGTCTCAGTCTCATTGTCGAGGCCATCCAGCATGGACGGGGTCGTAGAGAGTCTCTCCTCGGGTATTATCGAGCTATCGATGGCCAAAAACACCTCCGAATACACTTTATCGCCTATAAGTATGCCTTGGCTGTTTGGTGGAGTGTTTATATGAGGAGATAAAACACCCAAAGACATCGTGATCGAGTAAATCGGTATCACAAAACGTAAACCTTTCGTCTGCCAGGCGGAAATGGCAACGTTTCGTAATTGACGCAATACAACAACGGAAGTGACGTCAATGGTTCCGTTGGAATGAAATCCCGCAGAATACCGCGATATTGCGTTAGAGTGCGCTGTGTGGATGCTGTTCTTTCAAGTATAGTACTTGTTGTAATTACTAATTATATAATATATTTTTTTTATATATAAAACAATGTAAGTCTACGACATGTCCTCACTTAGATAGGTTAGATAATGTTTGTGTAATAATGAAAGGAAATGGAATAAAACAACTTTATTGCAACCATAGATAGATAGATAGTTAGATAAAAAAAAAGTACAAGGTCAGATTTGTTGATATGCCACGCTGTGCACCAGGTCCCCGCAGGGATGTGCTGTGTTGCCAAGTACCAAAGTAATCACATCATCCTGTTTGAGAACTACACCATAGTGAGGGGCTCATCACTGAAACTGATGAGACAGCTTACAGAGGGGATGTGATATGCCTAGACACCTGGTCAACAAGACATAAAGATAGTTGTTGGCTTAAGCAAATCTTGTGCTTCCCTCTTCATATCAACAACATACCCAGGAAAAAAAAAAAATCAGAAATGTCCAGATTTCTGGACTTACGTAATAGCTTTTTTTTTTTTTTTTTTTTCAAAAGTGCAATAAAGTACATTTGCTTTTGCTTTTGCAAATATTAATTTTCCATTCAATATACTGTTTGGTTTTAAAAAAAAAAATATGGATACACAATAATTTGGTAGGTTACTGTTTGTAAACAGAATACTGTGATTAACTTTTCCTCTTTTATGTCTTCATCAGCACTATTCAGATTATATTATATGGCTACACTTGCTGAGAGGGTAAATGATAGCCTCGGTCTTTTCTGTGCACCAAGCAGGAAGTAGGAGAGATGCCAGCTGTCACTGATACTCAATTTGACCTCGTTGCATTTACCCACTTGCCCCTCTCATCTATCAACCAATATCCCTATGAAATGTGTCCAAAAGAATTAAAGGACACAAGACATTCATTAGTGTCACATTCGATTTTCCCCAAAACACCACTGATTTCAATAAACAAATGTTTTGTAAAAGATCCAAATCCAATTTGGTCTCTTATTACTGCACTTTTCATAGTAGTTAAGAGAAATTTACAGGGGGCGGGATCATTTTTTATAGAGAAGTTGTGTAAATGCTGTTTTCTCAGCCCAAGTGAAAACATTTTGATGTCACTGCCAGCAAACAGTAAATCATTTTTTTTTTAAATCAATGTGTTTTCACAGCTTTCCCCCCTTTGCCTGTGGTTGTTTTTGAGAAATGCACGTCCCTGAAGAAAGAGTAAACAAGACCTACTGTAGACAAAATATCCTGCTGCAGTAGCAGTTCCATTATATTCTGTATAACTTAGCCTGTTTCTTATGCATATGCATTAAAATGTCATTAAAAGCCTTTGAACAAAAAAAGAAAAAAGAAAGTTGCCAGAATATATGTTATGTGAATTATATCACCATAATTATATGCATTATTTTCAAATGTTTCATTGTTGGGAGACGTCCTCGTGAGGTTTGCACCAGTGAAGTTTCTGTGCATGCCAGCATGTCAATAAGGCATGCAAATAACACCTTGCACACAAGCTGCTTTTTCAGTTGTATAAATGGGTACACTATACTCAAGAGAGAGCCCCATCCCCTTTGCTTCAGAATGCAGTTTGTTACACAATATGTTTGTTACTATGTTGTGGCTTTCACTTCAAAATATTGAAAATTAGCTCAGTTGGACAGCCGTTTAAATTACATTGCGTGTCAGTCATGGAAGTGCAAACTGTCATATTCTCTCATACATACAATGTATTACTGGCAGCTGAGTAGCACTGAATAAACCGAATGTCCCAGAGGAGGAACATCTTGCAGCTTCTTCTTGCATAAATCACTCACTGAGACATTTTAATCAGGTAATTATTCATCCTTTCTGTCAGTGACTGGGGGATTCATAATGTACTCCAGATCTGCTGGCTCCTTGAATGGCACTACTGGGATCTGGTTAGAGAGCTGTAATGTTTCACCTCACAGGTTCAGAAAAGCACACACTGCATCTTTGCTAAAGGTGAAAATTTGATGTTTAAAAGCAAAAAAGATGGCTGTGTATGCGCTGAATTTTCTATGAGCGCTTTATTTCACAGTGCAGGAGCTTCACAGACCCGGGAGGTACCATCGTTATGAACAAGACATTCTTGAGTGAATCGAATATCTAAAACCCTAAAGTCCACAGGAAGGAAATGTCATCAGCAGTACCGTACAGTTAAAACTGAACAATACCGCGTTTTATGAGGCAGGTTTGAAGTAGCCCCCCGAGATTGGAAAAAACGTTGTCGCCTGTAGCGAGCTCGGCATGGACAGCCGGGTGACGTAAATCAGCATGTTTCTGTGTCTGACTTCATGGTGAACATGTCCCTTTCACCTGAGGCAGTTTTTGTTTCTAGACATCTCCGTCCACCGTTACCCCAAGCAAATTTGATTAGCTGCTTGTAAGCCACTGTGTTCCTTTTAGAAAGCAAAGTCAGCTATATTTTCTTAACATGCTAATGATTTCCCAAAGCCTGTGGCTGTGACATACAACAGAGACCTGGCAACCGATGGTGAACATACAAACTGCTGTTGTATGAAACATTCTCAACCTCTCACTTCTCTGCTGTTCAGACTGTGTCGGGCCTGAGGTCATTTTCCACTCCTGAATGTATGTCAGTGGAGAGAAGCAAAGGTGAGTTTTTTTATTCAAGTGTAAATATATTATATCCCCTCTGGCATATAGTATACACTACAGGTGCCTTGTTGTAGGGATATTGACCTGGCCCGCAAACCAGCTGCATTGCTTTATTGAGAAACAGCGTCACAGGACACCTGCAGAAAGTTCAGTTCCAGTATACCTCACAATCTGAAACCCATTTATAGAAACAGGCCAGATCTGGTGTTGCCTGGTTCACGCTGGGTCTAATTCCCATCTCACCCCCCAGAAGGCCAAGAAGTGTAAATATTTCCATCTCCACATGTTCTCAATTTTGTTCTGACTGAGAGTGCTCTGTTTTGTGAACTGAATGCTGAAATATAAGCGTGCAGAACTTGTGATCACTTTTTTCAGTTTCTATGTGACACACAGAATGCGGCGTGTCTGTAAATCCCCCACAAACAAATAGTAAAAGGGAGAATGGAATGAAACTTTCTGCCAGTAATGATAAATCACTGGAGCAGAGATTTCATAAATGTTCAGATTAATGAATGCTTCTCAGAATTTCTGTCTTTTGGAATTTTTTTTAATACTGTTTTCTGACTTGGTGTAGATAGATCTGCCCATATTTACTTAAAATGTTGAATTAGTAGTGCAGAATGCTATTCAGTACCATTTTTATTTGCTACTTTTTGGAAATTGTGAGCCAAGTACAACAGCTAATGCCATTATATATATATATATATATATATATATATATATATATATATAAATGCAAAGCACAGCTGATAAATGTTTTTTTTTTTCATCTATTTCTCAACAGAGCTAAAATGATGTAAAATAATTAGTATAATTACACAATGTTTAAAGAATATATAATTTTAAAATGAAAAACAAATAAAGCTGTCTTTTACTTTGTTGATTTTAATACCTTCTGATTTTTAACCTCAAGTTTAAAGGAATAGTTCACCCAAAAATGAAAAATTGTTGAAAATGTACTCACCCTTAGGAAATCCAAGATGCAGATAAGTTTGTTTTTGCATCAGAACAGATTTAGAGAAATGTAGTATTATATCAGTTGCTCACTGATGGATCTCCTGTAGTGAATGGGTGCCGTCAGAATAAGCTGATAAAAATATCACAATAATCCACACGACTCTGCGTATTGTAAAACAAATTCATCATTAAGGCATTTTTAACTTTTACAAATGTAAACCTAAATATAACTTGAAACCATTGCTTTCAATCTGCTATTAATAACAGGCCTATTTCTTTCTCCAGTGAATAAGCTGGAGTCTCGTCTGAATCAGGGGAGAAATATACACATATCAAGCACTGTTTACAAGCAAAAACAATCCAAAAA
>SCHK01419817.1:0-10986 GCA_004124795.1 Poropuntius huangchuchieni | reverse complement strand
CTATTTCCAAAAAAAGTGGAGTGTTCCTTTAATTGTTTTTTCTTATCAAGTTGAGAAATTAAAAACCTTTATTTTCAAGAGTGTACATAACACATTGTAACACCACCTTCAAAAGAATAACACTCATTAATCAAACACCAACAAATACATGATTCATAAAGCACAACTTACTGAACACCATCCACAAAACATCTTCTAAAATCTAAATACTCCTCACAGAAGACCCCTAAACACACACAAAGCACTCCTTAAAACCCGCTTACTAACAGCGGCTGAACCAAAACTCAAAAGCTCAAGAAGTACACCTACTAAACACAACCCACAAACTACCTCCTTAATGGAAACACCACTCACTGAACATCTACTAAACATCACTCACTGAACAAAAAAAAGCCCATAACACCACCCACAGAACAGCTGATGGATCTCATACTACAGATTTGCTAAACACCTCCATCATTTCACCCACTCATTATCAACTAGTTCCCAACCTGAAACGGTTTGACAGAATGAGGTCCAAACTGATCTCATTTGAAAATCAGTAACATAATTTAGGTCAGAATGCAAGCTGGAACAAAATATTTCCCCTGTCCAAGTTATACGCCAACCATCGATTGGATTCAAATTGATCCACCCAGCAGTTTTTCTAGAGGGCCTAATAGATCTAAAACTACTGTATTAAAGCACTGAGTTGGTCAGATTACACAAGATGACACCTCACTGTGTGATCATGCAAAGCACCGCTGATTTGAGTTTGTTTGACAGGAACTTTCAGACATATGCAGGATAGAGATGAGCATCAGATCTTCCTAGCCAGGAGCATCATGCTCCACTTAAAGTCCTAGGAGACAAAAAGAATTGTCCTCATTTCTAAAAAATGGGTAGCTCTTTATTTGTATGTTAGATATGTTCCGCCCAAATGTCCTGTTTTCAATGGAAAAAGCGAACACAGGAAAGCAAACTACAATCGTCAGATGATTTTACAGTCTCTAAACCACACAAAATCACAACTAAACTTGACAGCCAGGGATAATCATGAACTTTTCTGTATTGAAAATGGTCCTGTGACATGAAGCCATAATGACAATGTACTTTTTTAGAATGACAGAAGTAATTGATGCGCAACAGGTGTACCTCAGTTTTGTTTCTTTTAGTTTTTTGTATTTTCATATATATATATATACACACACACACACACACACACACACATATATATATATATATATATATATATATTATATACACATTATATAAAACTGTATAACACTTAGCTTTAACACGTGCATTTTTAGTTTCAGTTGGCATGATGCTTTTGTTCCCAGCGGTGCTTATGCTGTCTTTTCAATTTGTGTTAATGTCCTAATCGTATTTCAGTATGTAGCCCAAGTCCAAATGTAGAATCCATTCAAACTTCCATTAACAAGAGACAGAGACAGAGAGAGAGAGAGAGAGAGAGAGAGAGAGAGGATAATGTCTCCTTCTCCCCCAGCTATAGTATGAATGAGATTAGTTCTTGATTACCACGGTACAGATACGCGTCTTCTATGGTCTTATCACCTTCATGGAGATAAAGGTCATCACTACGCTCTCACAGAAGAGAATAATCTAGCCTGTGGATGAGAAGAATTATCATATTAGTAATGGCTCTGCCTTTAATCGATTGTGTCTGGTTTTGAGTATGAAAGGGAGATAAAAGGAAAGTGTGTGTGTGCGCGTTTAAAAGGAAACACAAGCTGTTGTTTATATGATGGCATTTCACCAGCAGTGACACTCATTGTTTCTCTCTAACAACCCATAAATCACATGCACACACGTTTTTTTTGAAATCTCCAATCGATCGCAAGACAGATCTATCATCAGCATGCGCTCAATCTTTATACTTGTGTTGTCCATCATATAATTCTGTAGCATCTGAACTGTGAAAGGGCAAGTGTGTGTGTTTACTGTCTTGTAAAGAAAGAGACAGACAGCAGGAGGATGCATAGACACATTGACTGTCCCTTCTGTTTTAAGGACAGTGAATGTGTGTTGTTACTTTTTAACAATCAGAAATATGATAATCAGTGACCAGGATATTATAGAGACTTTAGGTCAGGCTGTTTTATTCTTGGCCACTAAGAAACCACCTTAAAATCACCCAGAAACCTTTGCGAGTGAGAAGATATTAGCAATCATATCATCAATACATCAGTAAACAGCCTAAACAACAAAGCAGCCAAAAGGCAATATACTAACAACCATTCAGAACACCCTAGAAACTGCATAGCAAAACATTAACAATCACTAAAGTACACTTTAGGAACATAGTAACACCCTAGCAACCAAATATTAACAAATTACACTCTTAACAACCATTCAGACCACCCTAGCAACACTAACATTCACTAAGTATACTTTAGGACCATAGCAACTCTCTAGGAACCATCCTAAACACCCTGGCAATCAAATTGCAACACACAAACAACTATGCAAAACACCCTAGCAACTGCATTTTAGCAATAGCAATAGCATAGCAGTGCCCTAGCAACCACCACGAACAGATACCAACAGATACAGCAAACAAATACCAAAATACAAACAACTATTCAAAACACCAGAGCAAAGCAAACATTACAAAGTCAAAATCATATCAATGGCCCTGGCAACCACTTCTTAGCAACTGTACAGCAACCTACAGTACTTAGTAAAAAAAGTACACTTGAATAGCATAGCAACTCCCTGGCAACCACCCCAAACACCCTAGCAATCCAACGGCAACACACAAACAAATTTTCAAACCACCCCAGCAGCTGCAAAACAACATAAAATCAATAAACACACTTTAGTAGCATAGCAACACCCTACCAACCACCCAGAACACCCTAGCTACCAAATGCTAACAACCAAGAAAACACCCTAACATTACTAAGTACACTTTAGAATCATAGCAACACCCCTGGCAAATACTCAGAACACCCTAGCAACTGCATAGCAACTGGCTTGGTACTAAAGTACACTTTAGTACCATTATACCACCCTGGCAACCACCCAAAACACCCTTGAAACTTGCATGTGAAATTTGCACAGCCAAGCACCACTCATTTTCTTCAAGGAAATGTAAAAATCTACCATCTGTTCACACACACAAACACACATCGCTCTCCTGTCCTTTACCAAGATATAAAACTAAATTTTCCTAAATCACAAAATAAATCGCTATGTTTTGAAGCAGTCGTATTTCAGCTGCCGACAGATATTCTGTAAACTACCGCTGAAAACAGCAGGAAGAACAGACTGCTTGGAGAGGAAGAGGAGGAGGCGCAAGGGTAGGGGAGAGTAAGTGTTCAAACAGCAGGGCTCCGTTCCAAACACCTCTGCAGTACCACGGGCACCACGAGGCAGACCATTTGAAGTTCTGCAGAAGAAAACTTCTAAAAACATGGACTTTACTTCTTCCTCCTCTTCCTCTTCACACTGCAGAACCATTGGGGAGGTCTCCAGCACAGACCAATTGATAAATCACTCATATTGCGTTGGACCGTTTTTTTTTTTTTTTACACTCAGCCTCAAGCTGAAGGCTTTACAGTAGACCATTACAGATGAGTTACTGCTGCCACAGTCTCCTTCTGTCCAACAGCTCAGATGGTTTCTTCTGGTACATTTTGAACCAATCGTCATCCAGCACTCCTGATCTCCAGGATATTATCGTTTTGCTGGGGGCTGCAGAAATCGCACAGCCTACACATGAATTATTAAAAGATGATAAAAAGCAGAAAGAACAGTGTTAAAGGGAATCCCAGCTCGAGATTACGGTTTTGCTGCTCTCACGTTGATGAAAGTAAAATTGATCGCTGTTGCCTTGGAGAACATAGCTATAAAACATTCATATCAGATGTTTACTACATATCTTGTTTTAGAATTAATAGCAATACGCACCTGACCATATAGATCAGCGCTTTTGTAAAACTAATCCACGTGTTTGTACAGAATTAAAGAAGCTGTTCACCCACAAATAAAAACGTTATATACTCACCCTCATGTCGACATAAAAGCAGAAACTGAATGTCAACGGACGCTGTCAAGTTTCAAAAATAACAAAAAACAAAATGAGGGCGAGTGACCAGAATTAATAGCAATATGCACCTGACCCAACAGATGAGTGCTTTTGTAAAACTAATCCATCTTTTTGTACAGATCAAAAAATTTTGTACAAAAAAAACAAAAAATACATATATATATATTTTTTTTTGTCTCAGAACTGCATGATATAAACTTGCTATTCTGACTTTTTTTTCTCAGAATTTGACATAGAACTCACAATTGCAAGTCATATAGTAAGAATTGCGGGATATAAACTCGCAATTTTGAGTTATAAAGTCAGAATTGCGGGATATAAACTCACAGTTGCGAGAAATAAAGTCAGAATTGTGAAATACAAACTGGGTTATATAAATTCCAATAATGAGAATAAAAAAAATATTTTCTTACAATTACAAGTTTATGTCTAATAATTCAGACTTTATAACTCACAATTATGTGTTATAGAGTAAAAATAGCAAGATATAAACAGTTCTGAGAAAATAAGTCAGAACTGCGAGATAATAATGTGCAAATCACATTTTTATTCAGTGGTGGAAACAGACTTCCATAAATTAAAGAAGCTGTACATTGATGAAAATTTTAAAAATGATGTATATTTACCTTCATGTTGCTCCAACTCTATGATTGACTTTCTTCCGTTAAACACAAAATTACTGTAGATGTTTAGCAGAATGTTCATGCTTCTCATTTTTAATGAAACTATAGCATTTAGTTTCATTAAAAATGAGAAGCATGAACATTCTGCTAGATGTTGTCAAGCTTCAAAAATGACAAAAAATAATAACATGAGGGTGAGTACATGATGACAATGTTTAACAATCCCTTTAAGGTTTAGCTTTAACCTCATTGGCTGAGACTGAATGTTGATTATTTGATCAGTTTGCAGCTTAATTTACCACAATCCAAGCTTAATTTTCAATTTGTTGTCTTGACTCCATGAAACAACTCATAAAAACTCTGTTTTCATTTATATTGTAGTGTTAATGTGTATAGAGAAATAGCTAATAAACTCAGTTAAGTTTCTGGTGTTGCATAAATTAATCAGCATAGACATTTGGCATTAAGTTTGATTGTTTGATTCATTAGCCAAAAACGGCTTTATTAAAAAGTATTATTTAGCACAGCTTCTAAATTAAAAAATTGTCAGCTTTTATCAAAAGCCAGAAAGAAATCTAGGATTGAAAGGAGTATTTAATTAACATGGTCAAGTTCAGAGAGTTTAGAGAAAACTAACGAGACCAAATGTTCCATCAAAAATGAAAAACAACCTCCCAAGGGCACTAATTTGTAGATACGTGTCTATTTGCCGCTTACAAGTCCGAGGCCGTGACACAAGGTCAGCCCAACATTGAGAGCGTTCTAAAAGTCTGTGCTGTACTATTTTTATGCAAAACACAGTCCTACCATGTGCGCTGATATGTTACTCATTAATCTCTGAAATAAAAACAAGCCAATGTGATTCAAGTTGCATTGTTCATTGGCACACACGCTGAGGGATCTCAAGGCCAAACAAATTCAAGCCCAGAGTGATTTGTGCTGAAGTGACCTTCTATTTCTATGGCTCTATCTTTCATTCACTCCATCTCTCTTTTTTATGTCTCTCTCCATCTCCTCTCACACGAAAATGCAACCGTAGTGCAGGATGGTAACCATGTTCCTTATAGGGATGACATGTTCAAAAGATATTTTATAGGAACAGTTCACCTAAAAATGAAAATTCATCATTTACTCACCCTCATGTTGGTCCAACCTCTGATTTCTTCCAAAGGAGACGTTTAGCAGAATGACTAAGCTGCTCACTTCCATACAATGAATGTTGAACTGTAAAAATTAGGGAGAATACATTAAAGGAATATATCACAAATGAGAATTTGCCGAAAAGGTACTCACCCTCAGGCGATCTACAATGTAAATGAGTTTGTTTCTTCAATAAATTGGGAGAAATGTAGCATTGCATCACTTGCTCACCAGTGGATCCTCTGCAGTGAATGGGTGCCGTCAGAATGAGTCCAAACAGTTGATCTAATCCACTAACTAATCCACACCACTCCAGTGAGCAAGTGACGTAATGCTGAAGATCTCCATATCNGCAGTGAATGGGTGCCGTCAGAATGAGTCCAAACAGTTGATCTAATCCACTAACTAATCCACACCACTCCAGTGAGCAAGTGACGTAATGCTGAAGATCTCCATATCTGTGCTAATGAAGAAACAAACTTATCTACATCTTGGCCTGAGGGTACATTTTCAGCAAATTCTTATTTTGGGTGAACTATTCCTTTTAAAAAGTAGTTACTTCGAGTTGTGCATTAAATTTCAAGTCACACCATATCTTTGTGAGAGGAACAGTCTGAAATTTTTAGTCTTAACATTTCAAACTTGACTGACAGCTGTGGTCACCATTAACTTACACCGTTAGGAACAGAACAACTTGGACATTCTGTTCTAAATAACTATTTTTGTGTTCTACGGGAAACCAAACAGGAAATCGTACAGGTTTAAGGACACGAGGACGGGTAAATGATTGCTAGAACTGGTCCTTTAAGGCCAGTACAGAAAGATCGGATCATTGTGGATCCACAAGCAAACCAAAAAGTGTGCGCGGGTTTGTATGTAATAGACAGTGACAGGCCCGGAAAGAATATCTGCCCTAGATTCAGTGTTTTAGATGTTTTCTGTGTGATGTTTTATTAAAGTGAGGTTGGATATGCTGACAGAGACACAACTGGATGCCTGACACTCCCCGAATATCTCTCAGCCTGTGTTTCTCTCTCGCTCAAAGGTCAGTCTACGTAAAGTGCAGTACCTTTGACATATTTTTTTTTTTTCCAAAATAGCCTTTTATTTTGGATTTATAATCTGGTTCATTTATAGGGTTCTCTTTAAATTCAGCTTCTCTTTTAAGGGGGGGAACACCTACTTGCTAAATGTTGGCGAATATTGTCACATACATTCTATATTTTTGTTTTTTAAACTTTATTTTCCCTATTCAGCAAAACTTTTCAGATTTCAAACTACTGTAAAAAATATTCTCAAATCAGTTTTAAAAAGCAGGTTCCCATTGTGACAACTTACCCCATGTAGTGTGACAAAATGCCCGAGTGCAGGGGACAAAGTTAAATGTACAAAATGAACTGTATTTATTTTTCCCTGGGCAATAACAGTATAATTATTAAAAACTTTTATTTAGTCTGAACTTCCACAAACATTGTCTTAAAAAAAACAACAACAATAATACACCTACCCTGGGCTAAGAAGTGTGACACATAGTCCAGGTTTTCCCCAGTATATTTATATAACGTGGTTGTTTTTGGTATCACGATTCATGCACATCTAACTATGACGTGTTTTGCACCTCTTACTGTGTCACGACTACTCACTGACATGTCTAGGTCTGTGAATAATAGGTGTTAAACAAGTGATGCATGAGACTGCACTACTCATTCTGTCATAGTGCCAGATAGGTGGTCGGGTGTAATTGCATCACAGTACCGCTGATAACGACACGGGGGCGCTCGAGTCATTCTAATGCTAACTGAATTAATGCACTTACGGCACTGAATGTGTAGTGTAGGATGCATGCAGGGCGGGTCCTTTCCGGGACCCTCTTATAATCCATCTACACATGTGCATGTCAGATATTTACATATGTTTAAGGTTGCAATAAAGAGATTCCAAGCAAATATGCCACTTATGTTTCCATTTATTGCCCAGGCGCTTATATGAGTAATATGTCCTCTTGACACATCTTATGAGTCTTTTAATGGTACTATTTCTGGAAGAAAAAAAAAAGCACTGATAAAAGTGACTTATGACAGGGTGCTTGTTAAAATGACCCTTCAGCTTTGTGTATTTAAAGTCAAACAACGATTCAGTAACAACAAGTGACATTACAAGTCAGAAAACACTAAGTTGCGTTTGGCTGAAGCGGTATCCATAGCAACAGTACGCTGCTTGCGTATTTTTTTTTTTTCATTCAGGATAGAAAAGGAAAACTATTAAACTGGCCTTTTAACCTCATTATAGAGTCACATATTACAATTTTAAATTACAAAAAAGTTGAGGTGTTTTGTTTAAAACGTCTTCATAGACGGTTAACTGGCGCCAAAGAGAAAACTTTGGTTGCGCGAAAAGAACCTCAGGAGAATTTGCCGCGAAAATTACTGACCGAAATTTTGACGCCCCTTAAAGCGTTTTTATCATTTCCACACTGGTGACGTTTAAAAATTATTACATTAGAGCAACAGTAAAAAAGGGCCCGCGGGAGAAATGTGATCGTTTCACTCGCATTGACCCGGACTTGGGCGTGACATTGGGATGCTGGGTTTACAACCGTCCCGGGCGCGTGGCTATGACAATATGAGGCCATTAACGCGATCCGTTGCCAAGTGCAAATCCCCAGTGGTGCGTCTCGTGAGCAGAGGGGCGCTTGACGCGTTCACGCGTTGCCTTATATAGGAACGCGTGGCACCGCCTCCTTTCTCATCCACGGTGAGCAGTCGGTGTGTGCAGTTGTAATCCATCCTGAGTAATTCACTTGCGTGGGGAAGGCGGACCAATAAGGGCGTGAACGCACACAAAAGAGGCACAGATAACGGGAAAGACACCAGACGGGAGCAGCGCGCGGAGACGAGGGTCACAACCGCTTTAACAACACCGGACTCAATTCAATCACTGGCATATATCAAGATGAGCACCATGAGACCGTCCGAACCGGGACCGTCAGAGGAGATGATGCGGATGATAGTGATGCACGAGGCGCTCACGGGCAGCGATGCTCGCCGTTACGGTTCCCCGGTGGCTTGTGTAGAATGAGAGTTTGGGTCAGTGCGCAGAGATGTCGGTGCCTTTGCTGAAGATCGGTGTGGTGCTCAGCACCATGGCAATGATCACCAACTGGATGTCCCAGACACTGCCATCACTAGTGGGGCTCAACACCACCAAACTGACCGCGGCGCAGGGCGGCTATCCCGACCGGAGTATAGGAGTAAGTCTCGGGTTATTATTTCCCCTGATACATTCAAACGAAAAGTTCAAATATTAAGCCTTTAACATGTAAAAATATTTTACACTACAGCAGCGCGTCGCAACTTCCGTTTTTCCACATTTATGGCGCTTTTTGTATACAAATGTTTATTCTTTTGCATTCTGTTCTGTTCATTCTTTAAAAAAAAAATTCCAATGCTGGAACGTGTGTGCACGCCTCCTTGCGCTTTCTCGGTTTCAAAAAGTGGCGTTCGCGGACCTGCTGATTGTGATGTCATGGAATTTCGAACGCTCGGCTCATTAATATTACAATTCGTAATGTTTTCGCATTCTAATTAGCTCTAATACACATTCGTCATTTTACTAGAACGAGCGTGGAAAAACCACTGAAAGAAGCAAAAGAGGTCTAAGACATAAAATACGTGTTTTGAGCACATTATGTTAAAATATAGAATAAAGAATAAAGTATGGAACAAACAGGCACTGAAGATGTAATGCAGTTGTGTAGCTCTTTCATGGTTCAGTCTTTTTCACTTTCATGGAGAATTTTAATATTAAAATCACTTTGAATACTGACAATAATCTGTGGGGTTTACCACGGGCCAGATTAAAAATGGAAGATAACACGAAAAGACTGCAAAGCAGACAGAATCAAAGTCTGTTTGTAGTGTTGTAATATTCCACTGGTGTGGAGACAGTGGAGATTTAGGATTCTCCAGACCTGCATCAGCGGATGCTCATCAATCCTCCATCTGTCCCTCACTCTCACCAACTCCAGACAGACTGTGATTGGATCTGTAACTCTACAGCAGTTCAAGAATGGCACAGCTGAGCAGGATAGATCGCCTCTCTCTAACAGCTGTCAGTCAAATAGACTACAAAACTGTGCGCGTCAATGAGGCTGGTGTGAAGCCGCTGCGTTTTGATTGGTGGGTGGGGAAGTGGGCGTGGTCTGACGTGGCACGAGCAGATGGGATTTTGCGTAATCTTGTGTCGTGTGTTTGTAATGCCAATAAGTCTGGGATTATAAATGAAACTGTGAACTTTAGATGTTGTAATATTTGTCGTTGTCAGGTTTTACCCGCTAACCCAGAGGAGTCCTGGCAGGTGTACAGCTCGGCTCAGGACAGCGAGGGCAGGTGTGTGTGTACGGTCGTCGCACCTCAGCAGACCATGTGCTCAAGAGACGCCCGCACCAAACAACTCCGCCAGCTACTGGAGAAGGTGACCTCCCGACCCACAATGCTCTATTGGTTTGCCCTTGGCCATCACGCTACCTACGTAAAGTTGCCACAGACACAGAATCTATGACAACCAGAGCTTTCCTCCAGAGATCAAAGTGACCTAGAGGCATGAGCCTAACAACAATATTATTCGCATACAAACACTCAGAGTTAATGAGTTCCTCTGGAACGCGGCTGGCGCAAAGGCAAACAGCCTTTCCTCAGAAAGACAGTGATGCAACTCCTTGGACACATCAAATCATTAGCAGACGTGGAATAGCTGCAGAACTCGCTAGTTTGCTGAAGGTCACTAGATTCTTTATATATTGATGCTTAGAGTCGATATATTTAGACGTTTCTTCAAAATCAGATCATTTTAAGCTTAGTAGAAGTAATGAATTAAATGTCAAATTATCAAAAAAATTGAACTTAATATCTTGTAAAATATGTAGTTATTCATTGCATATGTTTTTCAAAAATAAAATGAAAGAAAATCAGAAGAACATTTTTTGCAGTTTTGCAGAAAAACATTGCATTTTTGTTCAAGAGATGATAACTGAAATATATATAATACATTATATTATATATTTTTTATAATTTTCTATTTATTTTAATATTTTCAAAGTATATACTTAATATATAACATTTATTATAAAATGTCATATTTTATATATATATATATATATATATATATATA
>SCHK01419724.1:515-12530 GCA_004124795.1 Poropuntius huangchuchieni | reverse complement strand
AACCAGCATATGCTGGTTTTTTCAGCAGCTCTCAGAAGAAATGGTACAAAAGCTGACCATATTAGTACATATTAATACCTGAAGTGTACACACTAGTACCAAAAATGTACATTTTAGTATGTTTTGAAAAGGTACCACACCAATTACAACTTTTGTACCTTTTTTCTGAGAGTGTAGCATACTAGGCAGTGTATATACTATAATACAGTATACTACAGCAATAGTAGTATGTTAGCGAACTTTGGTTTTGTGTGAATTGATCCTCTTTAGACTTTCCACTTAAAACCACCAAACATATCTCACACAGGAATCAATGTTGCCACTTGCTTGCTCATGGATCCCAACCCATCATGCCTTCATGTGCTGGCACTGTCAGACAAAATGGACTTATTCAATAACAAATTCAATAGATAATCAGCTTTAGAAGGATGCAGAGCACAGATTGCCACCATTCTTTTTGCTTTCCTCTATAGCCTGTCAAGGTAAATACAAAATAATCTCACTTACTCATGAAGACAGAATGCAAAAGTGAAATGCAGTTGCTTATATGGATATTTTGTGAAGAAATGTTGAAGAAATACTCTCAGTTAGAGCCAGCATTAAAGCAAGCAGATGCATCATTCAGATCACGTCTGAAAGGAATCAAACCCGCAGTCATTTAGAAGACAGGATGTCGTTAACCACTTACATGTTGTCTGGCTTCCATTAAGAGTGAACTAAAAGTTAACGTTAAGAATTTGGCAATGCTGAATATCATACAAAAAGTTAACTTAGAAACAGCTGCACCCTTCCTTTCCATCTTAACCACATGTGGAATAGACGCATACAGGAATATTTCTCCAGTCAATCCTGGCAAGCTGAATCATTCCAAATAATGAATGCCATATGGCTGTGTGTACGGACACACCGCTGAAACAAAGGACAGTGAAGGAGAAAAATGTTTCAGACACAGAGCTATAATGCAATGTAAGCTAAATCTAGCATTACTGAAAGGATTAAAGACCATGAAGAAACATAGTGTCATATCTAATGCACCAGGAGTCTGATGCAACACTGTAAATAATATGACCCACAGACATCACTCTACCTCTGTCATTCTATATCTCCTTATTCAAGCTGAAATGCACTTGTCCTCGATCTTTTTTCCATTCTCTTAGCATTTAGTGTCACAATATTATTTTCCACCCTTGACTTGCACCTGACATCCCCTCATAGGCCAATGCAGATGCAAGGTCTTTTGTAATTTTTCCAGAGTCTTAAATGTTCCATAATGCTATTGGCTTTCCTCTTTTTCTTGACTTTTCATCAACTAAAATAGACACGTGTGAATATATTGGGTTTCTCACGCACTGAAACACAGTGCCTGAGTGTTACCGAGGAGTTATATTCACAAGGAGAATTGCAGGAACACGTACGCTTGCACCTGTGCCTAATAGACCAAATTAGCACCTTGTCACATGAGACCGAATTTTTTGTGTGCATTTCCGCCTATCACTGAAGGTGTAAAAAAATAGGCAGTAATTAAGTCTATCGGCAAAGGGGGCCTTTATGAAATTAATTAGGTGTATCATAATAGGAAAAGAAAATTGTTAAATCATCTTCTTCTTGATTTATTGGTGTGGAACCATGGCAGTGAGTCATATTAAGCAGGCTGCCACCATGTCAAGAGTAGGGAAACAGTGTGCTATAATCACAACCATTTGATTCTATAAAAATTTCTGTACTCATCTTTATATGAGCTCATTAAGATGATTTTAGTATTGGTGCATATAAAATAAGATAAGAATTTCATTTCAGACAGAGCAGTGCTATTTTTCTGTTCAGTCCTGCAATTGCGAACCCTCTTGACCATTTCCATTATAGGGACAATTCCCATTTTCTGGTGCCAGTCTCTGGGTGTGTTACATGCCCATGTGCTCCTCCAGAGGGCACTCCACCTCACACTGTTGTCACTCCCTCAAAATTACATTCCCCATAATCCTTCGCCTGGACTCATTGATCATTGATTGCATTCACCTGTGTCTTGTTACCTCATCAGTTTCACCCTATTTAAAGCATGTTTTTTTGGGGGATTTTTTCTCCTTCATGGCTTAGTCTTGTTAGTGTCACACTGCTCTTCTTAGACCTCGATTCTGGTTCCTTTGTCGTGGTTGTTTTGTCCTGATTGTGTTTGTTTGAACCGACTTCCCTGTGCATGACCTTATGCTTGTTTATGGACTACGATTCTGGATTACCCTTCAATAAAGAGCTGCATTTGGATCCTCAGCCTTCGTGTCTCTGTGCAGATTGTGACAGGGTGAATCTGTCCATCAAAGTCGAAATAATGGTTAATTTACTAGCTATTGCACATGCTGCTTCAAAAAAAAAAAGTATATAAAATCTTTTTCAAAACTATATTGTATATTCTATATATATATATATATATATAACACAAAATTATACATATATATATATACACTGTATACAAACATATTATTCAGCAAGGATTAATAGGGTAGTTCTCCCCAATCCTGTTAACACTGTCTTTTCCATTAACATGCTAAAATCGTCAGAGAGTTGTCATGATAGAAAATTAAAAACTGTTTTATTTTTATTTTTTTTCAAATAAATGCAGGCTTGGTTAGACTTTAAAATCTTGCCTTTGTTTATCAAGGTCAAAACACACACACACAGCCATATGTCATATAAAAACTGTCTGCCATTTTTAATTCTTCGAAAATGAGAATGGAAATTTCAGTGATATATTGACCACCGCACTGGCAATGTCCCCAGTCCCCTGAAGCGACCAGACATAAACACGTAAACCCACAATAAAAAAAAAACACAGTAAATGTTTTTATTATTGTGATTTTCTCAAAGCAGACTGCAATACCCATAAGGATATGAAAGAATAACAGAATAAAGGTAGCTTGGAGAGTTTTATAATCTGGTGAATGAGACATGCTGACCTATTATTTTCCTGAAGGTCCCTCTTGTGTCCATTGGGCTGAGAAGGCCATGTGCAAATGGATCTTTGGTTCAACTGATCTAGTGAAAAAAATATATATAAAGAGCTAATCTGTAGGCCCGAAATGAAACACTAACTTCTGAGGTCACCTCTCTTGCACTCCAGAAACACATTAGACATTCTCATGCATGAGGCAATTCACTTTTCTGTTTATAGAGAGGTACATGTGGACCAGAAAAAATGAAAATCATTGANCCAGAAAAAATGAAAATCATTGAATCCCACAGATCTTTCTTCCCCCCCCCCCCCCCCCATCTCTCTATATTTCTCAGCCCAACCCTCTTGAAGAGGTCACCATCATCTTGATCCATCTTAAAATGATAGTCCCAGCTGTAACAGTACTCTATAGACCAAACAGACTCGATTAAGCTATGCAAATTTATTAATTGAAATCCCAGACCATCCTGACATTTTACTTGAACCTGGTCTATTGAAAGGAAAAGCATTCCTCATGATAGATGGAAATGTGTTTTGCCATTTGCAAAAAGTTATTAAATGAGGAATGAGACTTCAAATCTGAAAAATACTCAGAATAAAAGCCTGTTTTGATTGTTTTGATATACTTCACAGCCTCAATGTCATACATTTGATTATTCACATCCGAAAATATCTCCTTTTTTTATTTTCTGCTTCTCTTGTTTCTATTACAAATCTCTTCGCAGCAGTAGTTGCTGATCTACATGAATTGTGATTTATGGCCTGCACAGTTCTGAAAGATCTTAATGTCTTCCTCTGTGAATATTGACCCGTGTGCTGGTGACCTGCGGACTCAACATGTCCGGACCTGCTCTGACGCTCATGTAATCAAGCAATCTGGTCAGGACCAATATATCAGTCTGGTGACTTTGTGGGTCCGATAGCTATCAACCACAGTTCAACTCAATAAAAAACACCTCCACTGTATCTGTTTACACATTGATATGAGTGCAGAGTTGCTATGGTTACATTGGATGTAACAATATCTCTTCAGTGTTTGTTTTCACATTTGCTGTATTATGTTTATGCTTTATTATTATTTCCCATCATGTCATGCACAGGTCAACAGTGCGAGAATGCTAACATGCTCGAAATTCAACAGGCAACTCATTGAAAGTCAAGAGCAAAACAATATACAGATGGAGCAGAGATAAACATTTGTGGAAAATGTTATTAAAAAAAACTGATTTAATGACTCTAAAAATGTCCAGCAGTATTATAGATATATAGATATAGATATATAGATATGTATTAATAATTATTTTAAATATATTTATTATATATAAATATATTTTATATTTTATTTATATAGAAATATACACATATACTTGAAAATAGTGACTTAATTTTTTGCTTTTTTAGATTTTTTTCAAATATTAGTACTTGAAAACTACTAAACCTAGAGACATTTATAAAATTACACTGCAATCATTTATTTTTAATTATGCACAATTATTTACTTATTTTAAGAATTTTAACCTCTTGATAAGGTTTTCTTTATTATAACTTCTGGACAATTACCAACATTTCTAAACATTTAATCTAACCTAATTTCTAATCATATAATCTAAACAGTTTTTACTTAAACCCCACAAAAAGGCTAAATTTTAATTCAAAAACAGAAAACACGTTTCTCATAGATGAGCAGAAATCAAAGACCATCTGTACGAACTGTATTTTAATGTATCTTTAAATAAAAAAATGTCATCACATCATTCACCATATAGACAATATTTTGTCTTCTAGTCCTGCATAGAGCTCATCTCTATGGTAAACAGCGCCCTCTAAAGGTTACTGAATTACCATCATGCCAAACAAAACAGCCAGCTGCCAGACCCAAGAGAACCAACACATGAGCACATAACACATAGGCATACACAATATTTTTTACTTTTAGATACATGAAGTAACTCAAAAAATCTGTCATTTGCATGATACGCACACAGATCTCATATGATTGCTGTTGTGATGTTCAGGTGCAGCGAGAAGAGAGAGCCATGCAGTGTGTTTTCACTTAATTAAACATGAGATGGAGCTTTTTATATATATATATTTCTCTCCGTTTTCCCCTGATCTTAATTAGTCACCCACACATGGATCTGAGAGGATTTGTTTCTTTAGGAGGGTTCATGAAATCTCCACATGAAAGTCTAGTGACACTTCCATCAGAAATGTTACAATCATGAGACGTGTGAATGAACACAAAGGGTTAAAGGGAAAGCAGATCACTGTATAATCCTCGTTGAAACCTTTAAACAAAGAGCTGCTGGTGTGGTGTATAAAGCTAATTGAAAGTAAGTGATTGCAATTGCTCCACAAAAATCTATATGACAGCATCCATTCATCGAGTGTTCATCATGTGTTCATGGTTTTTTAATACAGTATATGCACACTTAAAACACCTGCTGGACTGAAAGCTAAGGGCTCTTGAATAAATTTAAGATCAAGATGTTTCACTTGAACTCATGTGGTAACATACAATCAGCAAAATCTCTTCTTTCTATTTGACTTCTCCAGGCCCTCCTGGGACAATTTCCAAAGATCTAGTTTGATATCTTTCCAAGCCGCATGAATAAACATTACAGCATATATGAAATATATTTAGGATCCGGAGCTGAAGTTTATAATCCCCTTGCGCATTGAATACAGTGTTTACCTATTCCACTGAGCTTTAGCAGAGTCTGCCTGTTATCAATCTGCATTTCCTAAGCCTTAAATTCCCACCCTTGTTCTCATCACTGTGCCTAAGAATCCAGATTATGAAGTCACTGTACCCTCCTTTGAGTATCAGTACAGAAAACAGAATGTGAGAAGGAAGAAAATCACTCAAACTCTAAAAAAGGAACATTTTCAGCAGAGACATCTCTTTTTTTTTTTTTGACACATTTAGATAAACTGCTGGAAGAGCATAAAACATGCCGCCATGGCAAAGAGGGCTGTAACTGTGCAGGCAGTGAATGTGGTTCTGCCGTTCAATTCAATTTTGCAGCTGACCTGGTCAAAAGGGTCATAAGACTTCACAGTTGGAGAAAATCACTTTGACTTGGCATTCGGGCCTGTTGTGACCTTTTACTGTAGAAACTGAAAATCAAACGTTTTCATAACACTGCAGACATAAAGTGGACTCTAGGGCTGTGGAAAAGCCAATGTCTTCACTCCGTAGCTTCAAATGAATGTCAAGTACATTTTATGCATTACATAACAGATCATTTCATAAACATACTAGGGCTCTGTTCTAAATCCTAGTGCACTGCCTTGCTGTCTACTGCCTTCACAGGAAACTGTTTAATAATAAGAAGCAGAATCTCACAATTAAGGGGTTGCTCTGCATAGGCAACATGTCTGCATCTGTGATTTTGCCAAGTAAGACATATTCCCTTCTATTTTCCTCCCAAAATCTGCCCTTTTCAGGTCATCGATGTGTTTATCTGTGAGGAAAAGGGAAAACAATATGCTTAGTGCTGGCGGTACATTGGTTCATCCAGTATACTGGATGCACCTTACATTACATATTTTTAAAATATACCATCAAACCAGTGCATCGATGAGACAATTGCTGCATTTATTCAATGGCCACAAAGACCATATATAGAGTGTATTGAGAGGGAGCATCTGTTTACTGCATACCCTACTTACTACTAATGGTTGTAACTTTATAACAACAATTAATAACCCACAAAAGTAACTCTCTTTAACATGGCGAATACCAAACACTATGATTTCCACCATGCATTCTATGTACTCTTGGCAGTAAAATAAGCCTCTATAAACCTATATAAAGGTCCAGTCATGAAAGGAAACTGGCAGAATCTAAAAAATACTGCATTTACAGATTTTTGGTCACACATCCCAGAACTAACCCTTGATACATTTCTTCAAATGTGCGTGTGTTTTTTTCCTTGACTATTCCTTTCTTTAAAGGAGAGACCACAAACCCAAACTGACCCAAACCTCTCATTATTGATTCCCTTATCTGAGAAAACAATTCTCAAGATCCTTCTTCTCGCCCGTTGCATCTCCTCGTCCTCATCTGCTCCACATATATATATTTATAAAAGAAAGAGCAGAATGATATGTTAAAAATAAAGCACTCCGCTAATCTGTTCAGCGAGAGGGAGTTTTGGAGGGCAGAAGAGTTACACTTTCAAAGCAGCTTTAATATCATCCAAAGTGAAGCTGTTATTTAGTTTAGCTCCTCAAACCCTATTCAGTATGCCAAATTCAGTTCATGCATCGTTCGGCCAACACGGATGAATTTTAATGTGACATCTTTCTCACACATGCTCGATATATCCCACTCTACTAGCATAATCTAAACAAAATCTCCTCGAGAGAAAATCTTTCGATCTGGCTCGACTATCCAGTGGTTTCATGGAACCAACTGTGGTTTCCATGGTTTCGAGATGACACTATCTTGAACTTGGCGTGGTGCGATCGCAGCACGGCCCTGGGAGAGGCCCAGGAGTGGGAATAGATAATTGGCTACAATAAGAAAAGGTAACATCACATTGTAAGATGAGAGCTCCAGCCGTGTCCATAAAAATATGACCTCTTCAGAGAGCTAGGACCTGGATGTACCAAATGAAACAGATTTCTTTTTGCCTTGCACCCCTCTCAGATTATAAAAAGGAAGGAGGAAGGAGGGAAGTGGTGAAGGTGGTGGGGGTTTTGGATAGTTCTGGCAACCAAACAGATTGGCTTGTCATATAAGGAAAACAAAATCCCCTCAGGCAATTTGGCTGTCAACGGATAATCCGTTATAAGTTGTAGGATTTGTGTGAGGAGAGGAGCAATATCACGGCCATGGTCCAGGAAAGGGGCTCAGGGAGTCTCAATTATGGAGCCTGAGCTCTCCTGAATGTCACATGGTCCCCTCAAAGACCCAACGTGGGCCGGTTCTGAACACTTCAGTCTGGAAGCTAAAAGAAAGACGGCAGCGGCTGCTAAAAAGAGAGGTCTAATTGAACGCATTCATGTAGTGCCATCAGCAAATCAGCATTGTGATGTCATTTCCTGCAAGTGATTACTCAAAGCACCTAAGAAGATTAGCAAAGATGTGCTTTTTAATATAACAGGTTGCATATTCTGTTGTGCAAAATTCCACCGTACACAACATCAAAATGCTTTGTTAAATGTGTCGAGACATATACAAATGTCAGAACTGAGCAAGAGAGCCTGACAAATTAGACATGCATGCATGTAATAGTGATCATAAAGTAAATATCAGACCCATAAGTGAAGCTGCTATGTGCCAGTTAGCGATGCGCACGTTGCACAACAGCTGCCGCTAATTAAACATTCATGCTTAGGTTCCTGTGAAAATCCTGTTTGTTGGTGAATTCTGGGGGAGGGCTGGGAAAACGCAGCGAGCATAAGGTGGTGAGAATGCGACTTGTGGAATTGTCAGAGTTTGTCTCCTCCAGCAGAGCCATGTGGTAATGAATCACACGCACTTTAAAAAGGAGCTGCTAAGTAAAAGAATGGTGCGAACATTTATTATGAAATTTTAAAAACTGTATAAAAATGCAGTTGTTTCTACAATTACCCCAAATATTAATGAGCTATTTTAACTTACCTTCAGGAACAGAGCTGTAGATAGTACAGCTTTGTCCCAGTTTAATATTTATGCAAATGTGCAACTGTGAATGGATATAATTGTCATCTGTTGTGAATGTTGTTTAGCAATATATGAGCAGTTGTGAAATAATGATATGCAAATATAGTGTTATTCATCTAGCAAGTACATTTACTTGAAAACCACATTAATCAAAGTACCCTTGGGCAATATTATAACACAATAATACACTCTGTACACATAATTAAAAAGTATTTAATTATCCAAAGTCCAAGCGTATGCACTGACAACAGTACTTAAGTATATACATTGGGTGCTTCTTTAACTACTTTTTATCCCATTGACTTTTATTAACACTATTTTCACTAGCTTAACAGTTTATATACATACATACTGTTATTGCTGTCATTTTTTAAAAATGATATATTGCATTTGATAGCACTTTGTGGTTAATAGTGATGGATGTTTTTTTTTTTTTTTTTAAATAAAATGGTCAATTGCTTTTCTTTGCAAAGGCTGATTTCATTATCCCATTAAATAAACCATACATAGATTTTGTACAAGCTGGGAAAATAAAATCCAGCTGATTGGGAATGATACACAATAAAATAATTCAAATGGTTGAAATTGTCATTCATTTTCACACAATACATTCTAAAATTGTTTATGCACTGTAAAAAAAAACAACTTGTGCTTTACAAGAAAATATTATATCAGTTTACTACTTCAAAACTGCAGTTTTAATTCAATGTGCTACTTCTTATTTTCTTGTAATAGTGAAATTATATTCTACACAAGACTTTGTTCAGTGTGCTATTTTTAAAGAGGATTTTTCATAGTTTAAGACTGATAGTCTGAGTCTGGGACAAGAGTAAAGCAATAAAATCTACATAAAAGAATTTAGTGAGCATTCAAAATGTTGTAATGTGATAGCTGAAGAAACAAAATTACCTCTTTGCTTAAAAATAAACTACACATTTAGAATCGATTTTGAACACACGTTCTGTGAAGGTCTCCACATCATGCCACTACTGAAAGAAACAATTGCATTACACCTTTAACTATAGCCAGTTTTTTCTTTTCTTATGAGCAGGCAGGGCTCAATTCAACCCGGTGCTATTTCCAGATGACAATCTGCCCTCATTAACACAGGAAACAATACAAATGGACTGAAGATTGGGAAGAGACCCCATGATGTCTCATTCGAGCTGTTCAAATCATTTCTAGCACAGTGTGAGTCATTTTATGTGAACAGGCCTGTGGTTGAAATCCAGCAGCAGCACACAGCAGCATGTCCGGGTGTTGGGGAATAGGTGAGAGTTAAAATCAAGGCTATGAGTTCCAGTACAGCCGGCGGTTCGGGAGAAATCTCTGCAGGTGAAGCCAGCTACACACTGTGGGCTTCTACGGTATAATTACTCTCGAGAGAACAATCACTGCACACTCAGAGCTCCACAGGCTAAAGCCACTTTAATAAAACGGTATTATTTAGATATTTTGCAAAACAGCATTGCAAACTAAATAGAGAGTTCGCATTTAGAAACACAATGCACTTTTACGCAATGGTTTAAAATGTGCTGGTTATGAAATCACTAACTCATCCATAATCGCGTTCCATTATCTAAACTATTTTTTACTCATAACAATATTTTCATGCACATTTTCTTCCATTTATTATTAGACAGGAGCAGAATAGAACAAGATACTGAATTATATACTGGAGAAAAAAGCAGCATTGATTAGTCAATTCAATTACACTCCTTTCAAGTCTGATATATTGATACACAAATATTTTTACTTAACTTTAAGCGCATTACACTCGGATGCCAGTATTCTTTATTTCCCACGCTAAAAAAATCCTGGAAAATCACTTACAAAGGGCTCCGGTTTCCGTAATGATCTGTTAAAATCAATGGTCTGAGACCAAGGATGAGAAAAAAATGCTCTTGATTCTTTTGCTTTGCGGACCCCGACGCATTTCACAATGATTTATTAAATCGGCGGGTAGCGCACAGTCTTAGTTTAAAGCAGAGCTTGTTTGTCTTTGAAAGGGCGCCATTTTACAAAATAATTAATGGTGTTTTAGCTGCTGCACTCGGCCTACAGGAGCACCATTTGGTTTAGATCTTTGCTTTGGTCCATTAAATATGAAACTTCGCTGGATCCGGGCACAAAACTCCCTTTAATTAAGCCTACATGCTACATCACACCACTGCTAGCTGCTTTTAAAGGACAATTCGGTTTTTACTCACTGACAGCCGACTAATGCAGTGACATGGAACAGCGGTACTCTAATGCATGAAGGCCGGCACCAAAGAGAGTGCACAACACAGCACATTTTACCTTTCTTTTGCAAAGAATGGCCTTCCCATAATGGGTTTAGGAACATTAGGAAGAAAATAGAAAGAGAGGCCAAGATGGGAGGGAGAGACGAAGAATATGCCACGTCTGCTTGGGAGAACAAAGAGCTGATTAAATTACTTTCAAGCTTTTATCCCCTTACATCTAATCAGAGAAGAGAGGTGCTGTTTTTCACACCTTGCTTGTGTTTTTTTGTGACATTCTAGTTTGCCTTATTTAAATTTGACAGTCTAATGGCTCAATGTGGACATTCTCTACACCCTTCCGCCCCCGTTTTTTTCCTCCCGTGCTCCTCTCCACCTCTCACATGCTCTTTTCTCATTATGGCTCATGGTCAACACACTGAGATGCAGGGCCACAGTAATGGTCTCAGCCCGCAGGAAATTGCAAATGCCCCATAATGAAATATCACAATCCATGGACGTAAATCAATGGCATAGAGGATGTGTCATCTTCCATCAAAAGACTGTAATACCCATCCTCCTCCTGATTGGTGATGATTGAGAAGAGTCCTTCTCGTCTTGTTAAGTTCCTTTTCATTCTATCCTCTTATCCGGCCTGGCGGCCTGCCGATAATGGAAAACAGCGCCTGTGTGTCCAGGTTCATGACGAAGACCAGGGACAAACAGAATGAATTAGGTTTGCTTAGACACAAAAACCTTTAGAATAGCAGCAGTTGTGGTTTTGTAAAAAAAACAAGCACTTTACCTTGAGGAAGATGGGCCGTATGGCTGAGGAAAATCAAAGAATATCTACCACAAGTAGCAGTGTTAAATGAGCATTTGGGTCATGCTGAATAAGATTTCAAGGGATATGTCCGTGAAGACACATTGTACTGATGAATGAGTGGACACTACAAATGATCAATATCCTCCATCACTCTATATACAAGGCTGTTCAATGGGTAATGTTTAAATAGGAAGTAAATAAGACCCAGATGAGTCTGAATGTATTTCTAAACACACATACAATAATAAAAGCACATAAACAGTAAATATGGTAAAGTATATATTTAAAGCCAGTACGCTTTGTATGTAGTAAACTAGTATGCAAGTGACATACCTTGAACTACTTTACACATTCCACCTTAGAATAT
>SCHK01419678.1:0-19088 GCA_004124795.1 Poropuntius huangchuchieni | reverse complement strand
ATTACTCCAGTCTTCAGTGTCACATGACCCTTCAGAAATCTGATTTGCGGCTCAAGAAACATTTCTGATTTTTATAAATGTTGAAAATAGTTGTGCTGGTTAATTTTTGTTGTTTGTTTTTGTGAAAAGTTTTTTGTTGTGTTTTTTTTGTGGATAGTTTGCCGAATAGAAAGTTCAACATAACATTTATTTAAAATATAAACTTTTCATAACATAAATATAAATTTTTACAGTCACATTTGATTTGTTTAATGCATCCTCTATCCTCATCTTTCAATGCATTTAAAAAAAAACAAAAAAAACAAAGCTAAAAAAAATCACAGACCCCACATGTCTGAATAATATATTTAAAGTATATGATCATCATTCACCAATACTGTGTAGAAAACAACAGAAATCTACTACCCATTAATATTATAAATTCAGTGTAGTTTTTACTGGTGACTTTTCAAACCAACCTTCTTGTCAGTTTAAGATTTTTTAAACTGCCTCAAACTTCAATTTTCTCAAACTCAAACTTTTTCTTGAAATTCTAATTCTAGAAATTACACTTCAATGCATCAGTTAAGATGAATTCGAAATAAAATTGCAATCCTGCATCTTTTTTGGTCCTTCAGCGCACAAACACCAGGTTCTCTTTAGCTTATTTAGTTTTTAAAATGTGTCCTGTGTGATTTATAAGCACGTGCATTATAAATGTTACTTATGCAATTTTGAATCCCGTCTGAATCGAGTTTGAATCACTTTCTTCTTTTTCACCAGCGATTCTATTGATAATATTCTCTGCTGTCTGTGACAACATAGCGTCTCAGACCACAAAATAAAGTTTTAAAAACTTTATTTACAGCTTGTCACAACTGACAAGAGCAGCAAGTTGTGCTCTGAACCTGTACAGCAGAACCAGATCTGATCTTCAGCATTAAATCACAGTTCTGAAAATAAATAAAACAATTCAGAGCGTCCAGAACAGAACTATATCTGATGTACCAATCCAGACAACATCAAACTCTCCCTGAAGGCAACACACACACACACACACACACACACACACACACATCAGTGCAGAAGACAGCAGCACTTCGCATCATCAGCAAACAAGAGCAAGGTTTCTGAAAGACGGTCCCGTGTTGGTTTTGGTAGCTTTTCTAGTGAAAATCCAGTCCAGGCTAAAACTGCTTCATCCCACCGGACTGAACCGTCGCATTCGTCTTCATCGGCACGGAGTACAATCAGAAATGCAGACACGAGCACGTCTTTGCTAGAAAGCATCATGGGGGGAAATTTGCACATCGTCAATGTCAAGAGGCTTTCGCCGAGGAGTGCGGAAAACTCTTTTTCTTAGTGTTACCAACCTAAGTGCTCCCAAAGATTCCAATAGAGTCTGTCACGGCGGATCCGGCCCTCCCAACGCAAGATAAAACGCCTCATAAAAGCGCAGGGAAGCGAGCCCATTTGTGTCTATTAGAGAGAAAAGTTCCAGCAAGCCAGCCATTCCCGGCAACATTGCTTGTCACCGTGGAGATTCCCGCGGGATTGCGCTCTCTCCACCTGCGGCTAGCACGTTATTATTTCCCCTCCTTCCCTCTTCATCCCTTTCTGTGAACCCAGAGGAGAGCGAGAGCTCTTCCGCTTTCCAAGAAGAGAAATGTATGTGTTTGCTCTTCTCTTTACAGCTAAATTAGGCCGTGGACTGAGAGCGCGGAGGATCCTGGAACCACAGACAAATCGCTCTGTTTTCTGGATCCACATTCCCTCTTTTAACAACTAGTAGGCCTTTAAGTACTGACAGGTACTATTCTATACTAAACTGCCATACTGCATTTATCATAATTGGTGCTCTTCTACAGTTGTATCACAAGCAACATTGTTTGTCCAATCTGTCCAACCAGTCTGGAAATTACATGGAAGATTTTTTTTATACGGTGTTTACCTTTCTTGCACATTTTTGATGCCGTTTCAGACATAGAGTCAGGGTTATTATAGTTAAAAACTAAGATCATAAAAGTATAATGATAATAATAATAAAAATTAACTAATTGAAATAAACCTAAAAAACCATCAACTTATTTTATTTTAGCTAGTTTCCAAGTGAACATCTCTCTTTCGTTTAGTTTAACAAACTAAATTAACTAAAACAAAAACGGAAATAAAAATGAATTAAAACTGAATTAAGAAATATAATAAGACAAAAATGCAACAAAATTACTAAAATTGTAGCTAAATTAAAATGAAAACAAAATGTTAAAATAAATGCTAAAAATATTCATTTAAATATTTAAAACAAAAATAGATTAATATAAACTATAATAGTATCATAATAATACTAAAATACCACTTATTTTTTATACTTTTAATATTGGTTTTGGCTGAAAGACATTCATAATCTTTAAATACTTATAATATTATTAATTTGTAATATTTATAATTGGTCTCTCTCTCTGTCAAAGTGTGTGTATTCTATACTACAGATATATACATTTTTTACACTACTTTGTTTAATTTTATAACAGCCATTTATGCTTATTAATTAATAATAAATATGAATAATAATTATGCCATTATTATTGTTGTTGTTATTATTATCATCCATAATTGTGTTTTGGTAGTCTAATAATTATTTATTTGTTTTCAAAAATATTTTAAAAATATCATTATTTGAAAATTAAAATCTTCATATTGTTTATTGGACACTTAAAAATACACATTTTTGGTGTGTCTTAGTAAAAAACTGTTTTAATTAATATGTAACTTATTGTGTTATTTCATATAATCCCATGGCACATCTTACTAAAAAAAAAAAAAAAAAAGAAAGAAAGAGCAGTACTTGATGATGTGCTCTCTGTGTGAAATATTCTTCAGTGACCTGTAAAATCATGTATATCAGTTGACTGGCTGATCTGATTCACGGCTGACAGCGGGTCTGTGTAATACAGTCATTTCATCTGCAGATGAGTGACCCCCAAAACTGCACATTTCCATGGACGATTTCAAAGATGTCTTTCTTTGCGGCTCAGAACTGCCCGAGCGGCGGCAGAAGAAAGATGAAGACAGAGCCGAGAAAGAGAGATGAAGAAACTGAAATGAAAGGCAAACATCATTCAGAAGTGATGGCAGAGATCCATCAGGCTGCCGGCGCTCGCAGTAACGGATAAAGAAGGGAAAAACCCTCTCCGACTCAGATTCATATTGATGACTGAGGATCCTCCACGGCCTAAAAAACAAGAGGGCGGGAATGAGGTGTATTTTCCAGCTTGAGTTCCAGGGCATGTTCCTATTAGTGGGCAGCACTCCTGAAGGAAACGGCATGAGTCTGCGTGGATAGATGGCCTGTCACCCAGCCACACAATTATTCCTCTCCTGTCCTACAATGAGTCGTAATGGCCCGGGAGCTGAGAGAGGGACAGAGAGAGAGAGAGAGAGACCGGGTATTAATCTAACATATCCTAGCTCACCTACTGATATTTCTTTTTACAAATCGCTACTATAAAACACAATCTAATGACAGCAGACTGGAAACTTTGGCAAAGCTCATAAATGACATCAATAGATACACGTTTAGCGGGACATTTACACACACTTCACTCCGGTGTTAAACTATCGTAAATTTGGATAAGTTTCTGACATTAGCTATTTGCTGTTTTAAAGTTTGTGAGCTGTTTTTTGATAGTTTTAGTCAGGAAGGATGCATTAAAATGATCAAAAGTGACAGTAAAGACATTTATAATCTTTCAAACAAATTGTGCTCAAGTTCACTGTTTAAAACGTTGATAATAATAATAAAAAAATGTTTCTTTCATATTAGAATGATTTCTGAAGGATCATGTGACACTGAAGACTGGAGTAATGATGCTGAAAATTCAGCTGCGCATCACAGAAATAGATTACATTTTAAAACGTATTTAAATAGAAGACGGTTATTTTAAATTGTAATAATATTCCACAATGTTACTGTTTTCATTGAATTTATGATCAAATAAATGCAGTCTTGGTGAGCATAAAAGTCTTCTTTTAAAACATTCAAAAATCTTACAAACATTTTGAACCTTTGGAATGTTTAAATTAATTTTAATGACAATGACAATCAAATCTTTGGCCAAAGATTGCAAATATTTGTTAATGCGTTTTTTTTTTTTTTTTTAAATGTGATAGCGAAGTTTTGATTTCCATAATCAGATGCACATTGACTCCAATGTTTTTGTTGGCTTAGAGTAAGTTTTAAAATGAGCTTTTCTGAATAAACTACAGTACTGTATGTGCCAGACTTTTTGCTTCTAGTTAAAATATCTGACTTGTAAAACTGCATCTCATTTAAAAGCAGTTCTTAATGATTTCATAGGTTTTATAAGGCAAGTAAAAAATAAAAAAAAACATTCAGGGCTTAATTATGATTACCAGGCTGAACAGCAATGCTATTTTGTAATGTAAAGTTACATCTTACAGAACAAAATGATCTGAAAACCAAAGAAACGGCAGTGAAATAAGCAGGCGTGTGGTCAGTATGATCAGGCAGATGCTCACGCCAGGGTCGAGGGCAGCGCTGTGAACCTTGGCTCTGGTCTGAGCTGGATTTGGCTGCATTTGTTTGTTTCTCTGTTGTCCAATCAGCAGGACAGCCATTAACTCTTCAGTGGATATTTGGACCAGAACAGTTACAGAGTTTTATTCAATGGCTACAAATGAGCAGCCCACAATAAAACACATGGACGTTATTATTATCATCATCATCACCATCACCAGCAACATCATGCATGTTAATATTAAATTAGCAAAATTATGATTTGAATAACTATTTTATGTATTAGTTTTTATTATTATTATTTTTTTTTATTTTTTAGTAAAAACTAGTTTTAGATTTTGTTCTGTTTTTATCTTTTTTCTTTTTTAAAAAGTTTATGAAGTTCTAACAAGTTTTATATATAGATAGATAGATCGTTTTTTAAATTAATATTTCAATAGAATTTATTTTAGTACATCAAAGTAAAGTAAATGGAAGTTTTTTTCATATTTAATTTTATTTTGTTTCAGTTGTTTATTTGATTTCAAGTAACAGACTGTTTAGTTTCAGTATGCTACACTATATAAATATTTTTGGAAGTTAAACAGTAAATAATACAGATCATTTTTAAATAAAATACTATTTAAATTGTTCTACTTCAAAATGTGTTACTTGCTGTTTACTTGTTACTATTTGTGAAATTTACTAACAATTTCTTTAAGAGTTTAAGAGCTAAATTGAACTCTGATGCAATTAATTAAATTAAAAAACAAGTTTAATAAAAATAATAATAAACATTTTAAGTAATAAAAATAAAACGGATAATTATAACATTAAATAATAAAGTATAATAAAAATGAAATACATAATATTAAATAATGTAACCCTTAATGGCCACCTGCATATAATCACACACGTTACCTAAATGCCTTTGCATGTCAACACGTTAATGAGTGTTTAACATCCTCTGTCCTGACCAGCAGCTGAAATCGTCCCAGTGCACTGCTGTCTTCTGATCCATTAGAATCTGGCTGCCTATTCACCCCAAATCCATTATCATTAGTGTGTGTGTGTGTGTGTGTGAGAGCTGTCCTGGCCCGGGCGTTTGGCTGCGGTGGTCTTATGCACAAGGGTCTTCGCTCCAGTGCAGTCGCCGATGAGCAACACCTGCTCCAGGCTCACTGAGACACCTCGCCGCATCTCATGCAACACTTGTTCTGTCAGAATGCAGCCCTGCCAGACGCCCTGCGCTCTGAGCTAGACTTTCACACACATACACACACAAATGTCTGCGTCCGTCCGTCCACCCCTTCCCTGGAGGTCCCCGGGGCCCCTGAGGCCCGCGGCGGAGGGGACAGAAAGTGAAGTGGACAGAGGAGAGGCCCTTTGGAGGATCCAGTCAAGCGTGGCCATGAAGACCCAGGCTGTCCGATGTCACTCTCTCTATGATATCCTTCAGTGCGTCTGAGCCCACCGCCGATACCTGCATTATAAATGAGAGGCTTTTATTTCCATCACAGACAGTCCCGCTGCAAGCATCCAGACAACAGACAATATTCTTCTCTATCTTAGCCTGAAAACCTGACACGAGCGACGCGGGGTCAGACCGAACAGATGTTAATTATCAAATACTGAAGTGCAGTTGTGAACTTATGAAGTATGGATGGACTGTAGTTGATCTCCAAGATCTTACAAAATGACAAATTAAAGAACTGTCCTTGTTAAATGATTAATTACGGTGTTTTTTCAGGAGTTTTGACATAAATACTTATTTTTTTATCATTAAAATCCAATGTTGCCATTTATTTGTATAATTAAAAATGAAAGAATTTGTATTCTTAAATTTAAATGCTATTGTTAGCTAAAAAAATAAATAAATGCAAACCAAAATGAATTAAACATATACTACCAATCAAAAGTTTGGGGTAATATTTTTAAAATTATAATAATATTTCTATTCAGCATGCATTGAAATGATTAGTAAAGACATTTTATAATATTTCAAAAGATTTCTACTTTATATTACACGATGTTCTTTTGGTCATTTTGCATCAAAGTATCCTGAAAAAAAAAATCAAACTATTATAGTTTTCACAAGTTAAGCAATAGGAACAATATTTATAATAATATGACATGTTTCTTGAGCTCCAAATCATTAATATAATAGAATGTATCAACAATATAATTTATATTAAATATTAATAACATGTTAATTGTATTATTATATTAGAATATGAATTAAATATATAATTTCAATACTATTTCACAATATTACTGTTTTTGTTGTATATTTATCAAATAAATGCAGCCCTGATGTCCATGAAATCTTAAACAGTAGTATATTTACGACAGTTTTTGTACAATAAAACATTTCTCTGTTACAGATTTGCAGTATTGGGAAACAGAAAATATGGATATTTATGACAGTTTTTTTTTTTTATTAGACTTTTGACTCAAACTTCACACTGTAATTATAGATATTCCGTACTTGCGACAACTAGCCCCAGTCTCCTCTATAACAAAACATTTCTCTGTTACTTGCAGTAAAATACACATTTTTATTGCAATTTTGAACAAAACTCTATATTGTAGTTATAGATATTCAGCCCTTGTGACAACTAGCCCCAGTCTCCCTATAATGAAACATTTCTCTGTTACAGATTTACAGTTTTGGGGAATATAAAATATAATTCCTAGACAAAAAATCATATTATCATATTCTACATGTTGTTAAGGCTTGTACAAATAATTACATTACTTGAAAAATAAGTTGAAATGCCTGAAGGTGCTGAAAGTAATACTAAATCAGCCAATTATAATAACTGGAATGAATAAATTATGTTTTTTTGATCATTTTGCATCAAAGAATCCCCCCAAAAATCAAGTTATGGTTTTCACAAGTTATGAACAATATAATTTATATATTACTATTAATAACGTTAATTGTATTATTATATAAGAATAATTTATTAAATATATAATTTCAATAATATTTCACAATATTACTGTTTTTGTTGTATATTTATCAAATAAATGCAGCCCCGATATCCATGAAATCTTAAACAGTAGTACATTTACGACAGTTTTTGTACAATAAAACATTTCTCTGTTACAGATTTACAGTATTGGGAAACAGAAAATATGAATATTTATGACATTATCACATTTTTACTGCAATTTTGAACAAAAGTTTATATTGTAGTTATAGATATTCAGCCCTTGTGACAACTAGCCCCAGTCTCCCTATAATGAAAGATTTCTCCGTTACAGATTTACAGTTTTGGGGAAAATAAAATATAATTCCTAGACAAAGAATCATATTATCATATTCTACATGTTGTTAAGGCTTGTACAAATAATTACATTACTTGAAAAATAAGTTGAAATGCCTGAAGGTGCTGAAAGTAATACTAAATCAGCCAATTATAATAACTGGAATGAAGGTCTTAAAGGATTTTTGGCCTGACCTTTATAGAATTTATTGGCTGGGTTTTGCCTAGAGGGAGATGGAGGAGAAGCTCGGCCAACTCCTCAAAAGTGGTTTGTTAAAAAATACCAGCGATGCATTAAAAGCACTTTTTATGTACCTTTTGCCATTTGCTGATAATTTAAGTGAAGATAAAGCGGCGTCCTCCAAAACGCGCCTGTTTATCTGCACAGAACAATAGCGAGGCCCGATCTGGCCGCCGTACAGTGGCAAATTTCCTAATTAGGTTATATCGCCTGCGGTCACATTTTTCGTGAGTTCTTTCTGTGTTCAGCGGAAGACCAATTAGCACTCGTAGCCTCATGAACATGGTATAATGAGAACCCTCAACCCTGGCGGAAAGCAAATACCACGACTCTGCAATAAGGAGCTTATTTCTCCTCTTCTTTCTGCTCAAGCCAGCTGGCTCTGACATGCCGCAAAACTGGAGGACGAGGAAGAGTGGAACAAGACAAAACAGGCTTTAACGGGACAAGCTGTCCATGTCCCAGCATATCTGCGTGTGCCATAAGATGTCCGGTCGCAAAACAACAACTGCTGACACTGGAACTGACGAGAGGGGGAGGGTTCAAACGGGCTTTTCTCTTCCAGATTTAACATGAATAAGCTTGAATTTAGGGGATTACTGAGGATGGCGACTTGATTTGTTTATTTATTTCTTTGGGTGCTAACAGAGTCTGGCCGTGCCAGCAGCGTGTTCGGGGAGCCGCTCTGTCCCTCTTATCACACGCTCAATGTGCGGCCTGTTAGTTACGCTGTTTTATTGAAGATTTCCCCAAATCGCTGCTGCTTCTTCCTCGCTGGCTGTCCGTCAGCCAGAGCTGGAAACGGACTTCAAATTAGGATTTCGAGTGCTGCGAGATTAGGAAAATTCCCTTGGTTTGGTGACCTTTTGAGTGCGATTCAAACTGATGATGAAAGTGCGCTAAAATGTTTTGTGCAATGTACGCAATTATATTGATTTTTATGATATTAGATAGTTATTAATATTCTTGTATTATTTAGAATTAAATGATGAAAGTACACTACTATGAAGGCTGCAATATTAGCATTAGTATAATCGTTTTGTGCAGTGTGCAATTGCACGACTATATAATGTAATAGAATATTTTTGTACAGAATTATTTAGAATTGTGATCTAAAATAGAATTTAAATTCTATTAATAAAAAATACTCAATTGTAAAGGCTGGAATGTTAGCATAAAAAACTTGTTTTGTGCAAAACATATTTTGTGCTGCGCGTATAATATAATATAATATTTTATACATAATAATTTTAATATTATTTCACAGTTAAATTCCCAATTATGAAGGCTGCAATATTAACATAAAGAAAAAATAATTTTGTGCAATGTGTATATATAATATAATTGCTTAATAAATAAATATTTGCTAATTTATGATTAATTCATGTTCATGATAATTATTGATAATCATGATAAAATTTCCCAATTATGTAGGCTGCAATATTAGCATAAAGAAAAAAAATGTCCATTGTGAATAAATATATTATGTTATATTATATTACTGTCTATGTTGTTTTACATGATATGATTTGTAATATTATACTAAATTATGTTCTATTAATTTATAATTGCAATCTAGAATTAGATTTTAAGCAGTTTTGTTTGAACTTTATGCAAACCTTCCACAAGATTGTTGTTAGTGGTTGTTAAAATATTGGACTTAAATAATAAGTCATTCGAACAAACCCAAGTATGAGTGATGCTTGCCTCAGCCTGAATATAATGGATTTTTATGAATCAGATATTACATAATCAATGTATAATTGATTTTTTAAAATGGTTTAGTAGAACATTTATTCTCTACGGACAAATGGTTAAGCTAATGTCTTCTTGATCATTTCCTTTTCTGATCAGAGATATGATGGCTGCCTCCCTCCCTTCTGACCAACATTAAAGTGAAGGTGGCCTGGGGATCTCTCTCTCTCTCTCTCTCTCTCTCTCTCTTCATCTGTCTATCAGCCCGTAAGCCAGCTATGGAGATGAAACGCAGAACACACTTGTCTTTATGGGCCCCTATGAGCAGCCAATAAGATCTGCAGGAAAAACGGCCACCGCTGCCACCACAACAACAACAACAGTGGTGACAGTTCAGCCTCAGGATAACAAGACTTTATAACCTCATGAAGAGACTGTCTGATCGTCCAGCCAGATCTTTATGATTCAGACAGAAGGAAAGAGAAGCCCGAGAAGAGAGGAAGGGTTCCTCGGAGAGATGCTCAGGTTATAAATGTTTGTCTCGTCCCACCTACACACCTGCTGCTCGTGTCCCTCCTCACTCCATGAACACAAAGGCAGGAGAATCCAGAAACGTCCTGCAGAGAACAAAAAAAAAAAATGAACAATTCGGGATCGAAACCTTTGGAGACGATGGCTGGGTTACTGCACTGATGCATGGAGTACTTCACCACAAAGATGAAGTGAACAAATGGTATTATTCACAAATAATCTTCTGTTTAATTGAACAGATCATTGAATCAGTTAGTTGGACTGAATCGGTCTAACGTATGAACGAATCATTTTGACAGGTTTTGTATCAAGATTAATTGAAAAGATCTGGAAGTTTCATTCAGGAATTAGGACATCACTGTTTCTAACTCACATAAAACTATAATATGACTTCAGAAGACTTGCAGTGTAGCACATTAATCATACACGGACCAAATTCAAGGTACATTTATGATGCTTTTTAAAACTTGAAAGCCATATAATGTATAAACTGAAAACTGTATATTTATTTTTTAGATTCAAATACATATTAAACTTTAAAAAAAAAAAATATTTAAAATAAGCATTAAATAAGGAAGAGGTTCATTTGAATTAATATATAATATGCTAAAACAAATCAATATAATAATACAAAATATTAATTTGAATTACTGTAATAATATAATTATTTTTATTATAAAAAATGTGAAATGTAATTTTTATTTCATATTATTTTTTTTCTATTTATTTAAATTATTTATATTATCAACCTTGAACCTTGTGGTCCACTTTTATTAATTTAACAAGGTCTCACATGCTCTGGTGTGTATATATTCCTTAAAAAAAATAAAAAATAAAAATAATATATATAAAATATATATGGAATTGTGCTAATATATGGTGTGACCTATTACAAGCTAGCATGACCTGAAAAAAAATATTTAATGTAATTATTACATGTGTGATGCTCAAAATTTGGTGCAATATTGTGAAAACAGTCAAGCTAAAAAAACAAGATTTCCAATGTAATTTAACACCTGTGAACATCTTGAATAGATTATCCCAAAATAATTATTGGGTACCTGATTTTATCTTTCTATTTTTCAGTCTTGTTTTTGTCCCAGTACTCAGTGAGATACATATCTGCTTCCTGTGTTTCCACATCACTGGTTACTACAGTAAAGGCCTGTGGGATTGGCCCTCCGCCTGTCAGTTCTGTCAGAGGGGTTTCTCCTTATTACCTGTAATATCAGCCCCCCTTTAACCCTTTTTTAACATGAGCACCTCAATCTGCTTTTAAGGACGCTTGTGCTTTACAGGAAGTCCCATAATTCTCCCCAGACTGGCTGCTGGGGCTCTTGGGTTTTAGCGGTAGGGCCGTATGGAGTTTTTTCAGTTCACATCATGAAGCGATCAGGGCACTGAGCCTGAACAGGCCTGACAGGTCCATATACAGTACGGCCTCTTTCCCAACGCCAGCCAACGTTCACGCTTCAACGTCCGCCGACATCTGATAGATATTTCCTTCTCATTACAGCCGGCCTTCAAACTCAAATGACACGTTTTCAAAACTTCGTTCCAACTAAACATCTTTCACACCTTAATTGGCTCTTCAATGTGCTCGGCCGTCGTTAGCGTAAGTCCGAGGGATATAAAATCAATCTTTGTGATATTTTTTCAGTCCGTCGAAATGGTCATTGAGTCGCTGTTGTTCCCTTCAAAACTATATCAGTCAGAATAGCCTAAATTGAAGTGTGGAGTTGAAGCGTTGGCGAAAAAAAAGCTATTTCTTACCCTGAGGGAAACCCGCGGGAGAAGCTTCCTATAAATCTAAAGAAACAACATCGATATCAACATCTGGGGCATCTTCTCCTCCCAACGCGGACAACACTCTCTCTCTTACACATATCCACATAAAACACTCGCACGCGCCTCCATACTCACATGATATGAGCGAATCGCTTCGGATGAAACATTTATGAACCGGACGTATCAAAACACTGCTGTAGAAATACCTCGTTTTTTATTTTTCTTTCTGTTTTTTTTTTTTTTTTTCCTTTTTCCCAGCCATCTATCGGCACAGTATTCGCCACACATCAAAATCCATCTGACCTTAAATATGCAACACGAAACCGGAAAATGTGAGTAAAGCGTGTAGACTGGGTCTCGGTGGAATATTGAGTATCACCGAACCCCATTTGAGGTGTAAGAGCCGACCCTCGGCCTCCGTATCCTTGTCAGCACCCACACATCAAAACTTTCATGCAGGAAAAGCCTGCCGGTGACCTTTCTAGACTGAGCGTTAACCTCTCAGGAGTTCTAGATCCTGCTCTTCCTGCTCCTGACCCGGGGCAATGAGTGCCGGTGACCTCTGAACCCCAAATCTGATGGGGAAAAAGGACCTAGAACTCTCCTCTTCCCAGCAGACAGTTGTGTGTCGCGGTGGAAACCCAGAGGAGAGACGACACTGGTGAGAAAGAGCTGCGGATGGATCACATTTCTCTGGTGGAAAAGCCCACGATAGACACGGCAATAAATCCAGACAAAGAGAGAGAGATGGGACTCCATATGGAGGTATTCTGTAAGGCCAAAGATCCATGTTGTTGCATGGAAAAATACATGAGAAATTGAGATGCAGCCGGGAGAGGTAGATAGGTGGTTAATTTTCTTATTTATATGGAAAGCTTTGCTTCAAAATCTGTTGTTTGGGAGTCTGATCACTGAACACGCCACTGTAATCGCTTCATGATTCTTTGAAAGACCACTGGCCACGACGAGCCTAAACTGAGATGTTGTTATTGATGTGTTTTTTTTTGTGTAGTTACAGTGACACCAAAAACCTCTTGCAACATTGTTTGTTAAAGTCTAAAGATTGAGATGTTTTTGAAAGAAGTCTTTTATGCTCACCAAGGCTGCATTTATTAGATTTAAAAATACTGTAAAAAACTGAAATATTTTTGCTGTTTAAAAAAACTGTTTTTGGTTTTAATATATTTTAAAAGGTAATCTATCCATGTGGTGCAAACCTGAATTACTCCAGTCTTGTCACATGATCCTTCAGAAATCATTTTAATATTATGATTTGCTGCTCAAGAAACATTTCTTATTAATATTAATGTTGAAAAGAGTTGTGCTGCTTAGTAGTTGTGCTACATTTTTAAATGTTCAATAGAACAGCATTTATTGGAAACAGAAATGTTTTGTAGCATTGTCTTCTGAATACAAATATTGATTTCTTAAAATCATTTTTGTGAACAGTAGTGCATTTTGTTATTTAATTTTAAATAACAAACATTTTAACATTTTAAATGTGGTGTAATGGTGTATATATTTGGTGATTTATTGTATTCACAAAATCAAAAGAAAGAAATAAGAAATTATTTTTCTTAAAATAAATCCTACTGTAGATTATTTATTTATTTGTTTGCATAACATTTTTTCATGAAAATCCTTATTACAAATACATCTAGTTTGTTTTTAAAAAAAAAAAGTTTTGTGAAAAATTTCTAAAGCATTTATGCATCGTAGTATTTGTTGTAATTTGTGCTGATTAATAATTAAATTGATTAATACTGTAATCGATTAATAAGAACTGATTAATAAGAAAACGTTAAATGAAGTTAATGAAAACTCTTCTAACTGAAAGTAATGAGAATCTAATGAGTCACCACAGAGAATAATGAAGATTACAAAAATGCACAAAATTAAAATGAGCAATACCACAATGACAATTTAGAGGGAAATGTGCTTGAAACATGAGCAGGACAGATTTCTATAAACTGTTGGTGGAACCATTCTTACTTATTTCAGTGGTCTTAATAAACTAAGACTAAATAAAAGAGCAATTTTTTTTTTTTGTCTTTTGACTTTGGGGTGAAAGTGATTTCATGAGGTTCGCAGACACACACAAACATCCATAAAGACTCAGCATGTCCACTAGTGATGAAATTTGCTCCTTTTTAACAACCATCACACACTCACACACACACACACACACACACACACACACACTCTCTCCAGATGAGTAATTGTGAAAACAACAAGGTCATGGAGTGTTCTGTGCAAACAGACGTCTCTTGGAGTGTCGTCCCTCCCCCGGTTGCCATGGCCCTGTGTGCAAGGTGCACCTGGGCAGCTCCATCACCCCCGGTGACCATATGGATGGGTCAAAGGACACACACATACACACGCAGATGCACCTGGACACTCACACACACACGCACGCACACACCTCCTCATGCACAGGCACAGAGGGAGAGAGAGATTGAGAGAGCGCACCTGTGCTTTAAACAGACCCCCGGAGGTACCTGAACATGAGGAGATTAGACTGAGAAGAGAGAGAGGGAGATTTTAGCAACAAATTGCACAAGAACATATTTATCAGAGACTTTGGGGGAGTATTTCTGTCTTTTTGCAGGAGTGAAGACAAGTTTTCTTGAAGTGACCTAGACCTACTTGAAGCAGAACGGATCTGTGCTTCTGTGCCAAGTCTTTCTTTTGAAACCCATCTTTATTCTGCTACTATTATTAGTGGTGCTTGCTTTAGCAATAACTATTGTTATTTCCAGGCCCACACAGAATCTGCAGGCCCGCTCCAAAAGCCAAAGCTCAGCAGATTTCAGCAGAATTGGAATGTCTATCATTCACAAAGTTCTACATTCTTCCCCTCGTGTTTTTTTTTGTTGTTTTTTTTTTTTTAGGTATTTTGGTTCATTTAATTGTGCATTTAAGTACCAATAAGAGTGAAGAAATTAGATCCATTTAACATAGTTTATTATATATTCTAAATAATTATTTTTTTTCTTCAAGATCAAAGGAAAAAAAAAAATTTTTTTGCAAAAACCAAACAACTTGTCTCTTATCATTTATTTTGCAGACATGAATCATACCTTAAATCATGTAGCTTGTTGCAGACTGGTATATTACACATTATTCAATCATTTTCATTTTTTTATTTTTAGCACAGAAATATAATTTATATATGGGCATATATATATATAATTTATATATATAAATAAAATTCCATTTACTGGTATTTTTTAAATTTTGTTCTGTTATATTTTATTGTATTTTTAATTAGATTTAACCTTATGCTTCTTAAGTCTTTATTGGATATGGTGGGATAATGGGATCACAGCTTATAGATTTTTATTGTATTTCATTTTTGGTGTTTATTCAGCATTTTTAATTTAATTTTATATTTTACTTTGTCTGTGTATATAATTTGATTAGATTTTTATTAAACATGGTGGATGGTGTGACATCTCTTTTTATTTTTGGTCTTTATTCAACATATATATATTTTTTATTTTATTTTATATTTTTTTTATTTTGTCTGTGTTGGACATTTTTTATATCATTTGATTAGATTTGTATTAAACATGTTGGAATTTTAGTTTTAATTTAATTTAATTTTACATTGCAGCAGTGAGACGGGAAAGAAATTACACATAGTATGCAATTTTGACCTAAATGACAACTATTTTACTTATTTTTTTCCTCTCAGCACTCAGTCCAGTCTCTCCGAATGGTACTTGAGAGGATGATCATAACGATCTCATTAGGAACATATTGTTAATAAGAGTCTCTGTCATTATCTCTTCATCTTCATTTGGGCCTGATCATTTCCACATCTGTTAATGGTGTCATATTGTTCTTTTGTTTGATCGTTATCTCGCCCGTGTCTCTGAAGAGGACGTGTGTAGGCCTGCAGTGCACCACTGAGCATGCTAAAACATCTTTCAGGAGTTTTGTTTGATGACTTCAATCTTTAATATTTTTGCACTCTGTACTTTATTGCTCAAGATGCCTTTCTAAAAGCCGATTATAGAGAAGAGCTCATTCCTCTCACCAACACCTGTTCCACTGCAATTTACCTGTTTACTGACAAGTTACCAATGTGATAATTTACCCGGGCCCGGTCTGCGTTCCCCGTCCGTACACCTACTGCTCTGAGCTGCCGTACAGCAGATGTGTCTGTGTGAGAGAGAGAATGAGAAAAGGACAGAGTGATCTGAGAAACAGTGAGGGGGAAATGCATTTGCCACCGTGTGTCTTTAATTCACTCATTTTGGCTTATCATGTAAAACTTAATATCTGAAATTATTGTCTTTTCTACACAATGGTTCTTTACTGGCATCTGTGTTTCCATGAAGAACTTGTAACGTGCATGACACCTTTCCATTTCACAAAAGTTCTGAATAAGGTTCTTTACATTATTAAAATGTTCTTCACACTAAGAAAAATGGTTCTTTTAGAAACTGTTCACTTTGGTTCTTTGGGGAAACCAAAGCAGTTATTTTCTGCAGAGCGAAAAACAACTTTTTAAGGTGTAAATGTAATACACTTGACTGACTTAAAGCAATAGTAAACCCAAAAAGAAAATTCTGTCATCACAGATCTTAGTCAAGGTAGTGTCATATTTATATTCATATTTCATATTTATTTGACAGGAATGAAAATGAGGCCATGAGGGACTTAAGTACAGTAGCCTACAGAATATTTAATGGATCATGTTTTTTAACAATAACAATATAGCGTGTTATAGCGATTGTTCTGATGAAAAGTGTTTCAGTAGAAAACTTTAAGTAGCCTAGACAAAAACTCCATAAAATAGTTTCAAAGTTATGAGGTGAAAGTGCATGACATTGTAAAGACTGCAGATTCCCTCACAGTCTTGTTTTCGTTTGTTGAATGTCTAACTGACTAAAGTCTATTTAATCGTTGTCATGCAAATTCTAAGCCGTATTTTGAAGCATGTGTGAACTGTTTTTGTCCATATATTTAAAATGAATTGTGTGAACTAGCTAACGTTAGTCGCGTGTTTCCTAAAAACTTACTCTGTCGCACGTTGTTGAACCACATCATGTAACTTAGGTGATGGAGTGATAACTTCTGTTAATAAATTCAAGATCAAATTAATGTCAGATTATCGAACGTGTCGACTGAGGACTGCTTCGCTAATTTTGTTTCCGTTATTTCGCTTTTCTTCGCGGGTTTCCGCACGTCACTCCGGTGCTCCGCGCGTGATGTAGGCCACGCCTACGGCACGCGCAAGATGGCCNTGTCAGATTATCGAACGTGTCGACTGAGGACTGCTTCGCTATTTTTGTTTCCGTTATTTCGCTTTTCTTCGCGGGTTTCCGTACGTCACTCCGGTGCTCCGCGCGTGATGTAGGCCACGCCTAAGGCACGCGCAAGATGGCGCATTTATTCATTCAACAAACTGAAAGATCTAGAATAAAATTTGTATATGTAGGCTATGGAATAGGGCTGCACGATTAATCGCATGCATTCGTGGAATAAAAGATATAGATTGTACTTGTCAACCTGCTTATTTTTCTCAAGTGCGTTATTCATATGTCATACTAACAAGAAACTATCTAACTATTCCAACAAAACTTTAAGATGCTAATCTAATGTTCGTTGGAACTGTGCATTTGAGAAACACCAGCTCTTTGGACTAACAATGCTTTTGGGAAACACACCCCAGTTTTTGAATGATGTAAATGGTGAGTAAATGTGCCTGATTTTTGTATTATTATTTCTTAAAAGCAAGTCTGAAATGTTTGTCTCTGTAATGTTTCATACAAAAGACTTCTTCCCTTTTCTATCTCAGCTTTTGTGTAGCTAATTTATGCACCAAACAGGTTTTCAATCTACATATTTTATCAACAACATTGTGTCGAGCAATTGCTTGAGTTTTGAGGCCATTTTGACGGTTTTGTGTTTTTTGTTGGTGACAGAAATGACATATGTTTTACCTTTGAAATAAATGTGATATTATTAGCTAATGCATAGACGTTTTTAAGTGCACATTGTTGTTGGGGCCGCTGTATCAGACCTGCGAGGTCAGTAACTCAGAGCACAGCGGCTCTGGCCAACTGTTCTGCCCATTAATTTATGATTTACAGCGATTAACTTTTGCTGATTAAAGTGATTATTTGGAGTTGGGTGCACTCAGGCCCAAATGATGTGTGGCACTGCTCTGTCTTCCTCCAGTGTGTCGGACCATCATGCCAGCGGCTTTAAAGTTCCATCAGGGATCCCTGCAGAACCTCTGCCAGACCGGCTAATCTGTAATCATTCATGGCTGACTTATACAAACTGCTCGTGCTGGTGCTCATTTCTGGCACTCGACAGCAACCGGCGGACGCGTTCTCCATCTCCCCGCAGTAAACAAACGGCGCGTGGAAAGGTTACCCACTAGCGTGAGCAGCCAGATCTCCAAAGGAAACGGGGTATTAAGCATGTCGGAGCTTTTCAAGTCCAAAAAGGTGATTTGGGTTTCGAACTGGATGACTTTTTGTTTTACTTGTTTGCGTTTTTGAAGCTCTGACTGCTCCACAGGAGACTGGCTTTTCTGTCGACCCCTGCGTAAGCACAGTAATACGGCCCCCTGAAGTGAAGCCTGCATTAGTTCTGAGTGCTTTTGGTCACCTCAGTTTTATATAAAGGCGTTTATCTGCCGTAAATGTGGCTTCTGTTCTTTTTAGGAGATTTGCGAGGAGGGAGTTATTTAGAGAAAACTGCAACGGTGATGTTTTAAGTGTTCAACAATCTGATGCAAATGACTCCTCATTTCATAAAGTCCTTTAAAGTGCGATGTTTAGACAGTGTACCTTCACAAGAACCCAAGTTCACATTTTCAATTGTTTTTGTTTTTTTTTGTGACATGTTTCTTTACTCTACAGAAATGTATATAATAGTATCAGAGTACTGTGTTTCTTTTAAATTAAATCTTTAGCAGGTTAGTTCACCCTCCAAAAATGAATTTAAATGTAAATTTTAAACTGTTTGATTTGATTTTTTCATATAGTATTGCCAAAGCATTAACACACACACAAATCAGTATATCTTTTTCTTTTTTTTTTTT
>SCHK01419573.1:0-12477 GCA_004124795.1 Poropuntius huangchuchieni | reverse complement strand
AAAAAAAAAAAAAATATATATATATTTTTATATATATATATTAGTATATATACTGTGTGTGTTACAAAACGTAAATAAATTTATTAAATAGCACAACAGATTTCAACATCTATACTAATATTAAATGTTTCTTGAGCAGCAAATCAGAATGATATCTAAAGGATCATGAGACACTAAAGACTGGAGTAAGGATGTTGGAAATTTAGTAGGGTATGCATGAGTGTATTTACTAGAAAAATTTGACATGCTTTCATCTAAATATGAATGTTTTATGTAATGATGTTGACAGCAGCGTTTTGCTCTGCGTGAGTAGATCACAGAAACAACACTCATTAGCCAATCATCTCTCTCCTGATCTTCTCAGAGGGAGCAAGATTTCATCTTTGGTGGTCTGTTTTGCTAATCCAGGCTTGATGTAATGGTTTTGTACTCTCTGATCTGGATTGGAGATTTGGAGGCCTGATGTCACCTCTCACACATCCCGTCCGCTAATCTGCTTTTGGTCCGAAAGAGCAATTTCAGCCCGGGATCGCCAGCATCAGTCTAATCCCGTGTTTCTCATCAGAAGAGGTCATTCCCTGATCTCTCTCTCACTCTCTGCATTTTCTTCCACATCAAATTCCTTCAGCATCTGTTGACATTACCCAGTGTGCCTCAGTGTGAACTTTCTTCTCAAGACCCCTCCTTCACATCTGTGCAGAGAAACATTTGGACATTACTTGGTGATATTAAAAGCCAAATTGGTCTGTAAAGCACAGTATTAGTGGCACTGAAATCCATAACATATCTGAAATCATGTGGTTTGTTGATATGGACAATAAAATAGCAAAAAAAATCCAATAAATTGTCCTAAAAGAGACACCAAGCCATATCTAGAGACCAGAATATCATAGAGAATTCAGAAATTGCTCCTTTGGAAAGTAAGAAACTACATAGCACACATTAGGAATCCACTCACAACATTTTAGCGAGGACATAACAATGTGCTAGAAACACCTCAGAAGACTTAAGAACCATAGTGCAACGTTATAAAACGCAATCAGCAGAGCTTAGCAGATGCATAGCAGTGGAATAGAAATGTGGAATTTATTTTGAAAACTTTTTTAAATTGCTTTGTTGGCTTTTGCCTGAAATGCGGTTTGTTTGAAGCTGATTGTAGTCATTTGTTTTTGTGTGTTTGTAAACACAGACTCCATTTATTTTTCTAATAGGTTGTTCTGGTTTTCAGGGTCTTTGCACCATGCTGGGTGATGCCGCAATGCTTTGGCCGGCAGCCATTTTGAAAGTTACAGAATATTTCTGCTTTCATTTTTGATCATTTTGCCTGTAAGTAAATAAAAAATGTAACTATTTTTAGTCATATGCTTCTATCATGACACTCATCCTTTTGACAATTGCTTACTGTCAGTCTGACAATGTGGTACAACACATTTATATTTTAGCTTTTAAACGCTACCCATAGACTTTCCCAAATTTGAAAAACTGTTTGAAATACTGGACCCTTTGGATGTAAATTTAGCTTGACAGATACATAATATTTTATTGTTTAAGAACACTTCAAGTGTATGCTTTTAAAATAACTATAACAATATTTTTTAAATAATTTGAAATAAAAATTAAATAATTTGAAATACCCAAGAAAGTCTTGCTTTTGGCATGTAGTTTTTGTCTCTGAATACTAAGCTGATATGGAAGTATGATAACATCGGAGAAAAAACACTACATTCCGAGGGCCCTATCATACACCTGGAGCAATGCGGTGCCAGGCGCAGCGCAAGTGTTTTTTTCTAGTTTTAGCCTGACGCAATTATCGTTTTCATGTCTTGCGTCACAATGTTTAAATAGCAAATGCATTTGTGCGTCCATGGGTGTGCTGGTCTGAAAACGAGGTGTGTTCAGGCGCTTTGTTGTCGCGTTTCTATTTTGAGGCAACTGAAATAGGCTTTGACCAACTAAAACCTAGTCTAAAGTCAATGGCGCAGTATTTATTTTTTTTGTTATTTAAAGAGCAAGTTAGTAATATCCACCTACTACTTGCGCTTTAGACCATGCGCTTAGATCGTTAAAATAGGGCCCATAGTCTTTTAAAGAAATTTAAACAAACTTTTATGTTTTTGCATGCGCTCTCAACCAATTGTGTAACAGTCATATGCGTAATCGCCTTTTACAACGAATCTTCTCAAGTACATTCAGGTCTCATCACACATTTGGTGCAACAGTGCGTTTCTCCACTCAACCTTTTTCTTCCAGCTATCCCATTCCTCACCATTTGTGAATACTTACGCTTTGTCCAGGAGCTTGTGCCATCGAAAGCAGCTGTTTGATTGTCAGCTTGCCGTCGTCGTCCCAGGAGCCACATGAAAAGCATCGGCTGATTTGCCAGTAACGATGAATATCGCTCTAGCGCTCTGGGCTCATCCCTGGTCTCGTATTTATTTCAGTACCTCAGAAGCTTTTGCCTGAGGCTCGGCAATCTCATTGGCCCTCAGCACATTTGAAGGTGGACAGCTTGATGTGCTTTCATTTCTCTTCAGACCTTCTGGATTGGCAAACATGTTTTTGATCCGGCCGTATCAAAGTTCAGACTTCCTTCGGGAATGTTCCATTCTGTTGCGTTTCTGGGTGTTGGAGCCCATTGTTTGACATTTTTTGTTTTCTGTGTACCCAGTTGCATGGGCTGCCCAGTTTAGCCAGCAGGCTGACGTCAGGGCTGCTAGTCTGTGGGCTTTACTGCTCAAAACAACTGGCACTAATGGTGTGTTGGCCCCAGGGCAGGCGGATGGGGAACGCAACTTGATCCAGATGCAGAAGCCAGTGCACCAAGCTCCCCTACAGCAGACTCGTAATCACAGTCTGTCACTGTTTTCAGCCTGCTCCCTATTCAGTCTGCTTATGCACTATACACTGTTAAAACTAAAGGTTGACACCGGGTTCCATAAAAATGACCTTAAATGTCCATGGAACCTTTGCGTTGTACAAAAAGTTCTTTATAGTGGAAAAAGGTTCTTTAGGTTATTAAAATGGTTCTTTTAAGAATTGTTCACTGAAGGGTTCTTTGGGGAATCAAAAATGATTTTTCTAGGGTATCACTTCAAAAACCTTGAGGATAGATGTTGAGAAGTCATAACTCACAGTCCTCTCTTGTGAAAGAACCCAGTGCTGTACAATGACAGATTGGCAGGTTTTAACAATCCTTCAGTAACCTAATTAGATTTTAATTCTTTCCAAAAACAGCTTTGGTATGGAGTTTCTTCCTGACACTTTTTCTATATTTTTATGTTAGTGTAAAATATCAATTAGACTGAATAACTGAATCGGTCACTTTGCCTGACAGGATTCATAAGCTTGTCACTCTGTGGTAATTTTTAATGTTAACATAATTTAAATCTGATACAAGAATCTATTTAGATTCACTACAGTTCAAATGTTTGGCATTGGTAATGTTTTTAAATGCTTTTGAAAGAAGTCTCTAATGCTGACCAAGACTGCATTTTTTTTAATCAAAAATAAAATCAAAACAGTAATATTGTGAATTTATTTATTTTTTATTAATTTTTTTACAATTTTTTTCTATTTCGGTATATTTGAATATGTAATTTATTCTGTGATGCAAAGCTGAATTTTCAGCATTACTCCAATTTTCATTGTCACATGATCCTTCAGAAATCATTCTAATTTGCAATATATATATTATTATTTATTTTTTTTCAGGATTGTTTGCTGAAGAAAAAGCGAAAAAGAAAAGCATGTTTTTAAATGGAAATCTGTTGTAGCATTATAAATGTTTACCTTCACTTTTGATCAATTTAATGTGTTCTTGTTAAATAAAAATGGTAATTTATTTTGTATAAACCTTTGGAATCTGCTGTCAGATTGATTAAATTGATTCGGATTGACGGAAATCCGTGCTTGTAAACGTCCATCACTCATTCTTTTTTCTTGTTTTCTTTGCTTTCTTGCTTGCTTGCAAGTTTGAGATTTAAAACGAGAAGGTGGAAAATATGTCCTGCTGTTTATGAGGGGAGGACAGATTTAGATGGTTGAAATGTGAATCATTATGTGTTTTTCGTAAAATGTGACTACACGGTACAGTGATAGATTCATGTTTTCCTTGAAAGTTTTATGTGGCATCACTAATTCCTACCATTTTGGATTCCACTGGCCTGATGGGATGCTTGTCATAGGGTTTATTTACTGGCCTACAAACATTACCACATTATGTGCAATAATAAAATGGTGGGTAAACTTATTTTTGCTGTTGCTATGGTCTTTTTTCTCATTATTTTCAGCTGACATTTTGTTGGGTGGCTGCATTTGGTCTAATCCCGCGGTCATTTGTTTGAACTATTAAACCAATTTGTGCTGGAACAGCTATCCTGTTTCACAGAGTTTAATCATGATATTTGAGTGCTTTTTGTGTCTCATTATGTGTAATTATCTCCTTCTCGGCATTCGGAGGGCAGGTTTTTCAGGGAATTTTTCTTTCCACCATAAAACCCAAACTATGTCTCCATGACTTCCAGTCAGTGTGTCCATTCATTAAATAACCTCGTGCTATAGGAGGCTTGTTTTTTGTTTTGTTTTTCAAGACTGGTTGAGTTGTTGGGAATAAGAGAAAATCGCCATGTGACAAAAGGTCATGACCGTGTGTTGTAATTTGAATATTGTTAAAAGGAGCAGACATGTAGTTCTGGCCAATGGTTCTGTTTATAGGTTGTGTGTTATATGTGTGTTTGTATTAGAGATTAACCAATATCTATATATTGTTTAAATTTATTAGTCAGTTACTGTTTTTAATGTGTTTAATAACCAGACTGAATACAAAGAACTGATATTAAATTTTTTGTACAATATTTTAAGTTTATTTATTTATTTAGGCGGACCTTAAACAAATAAATCAATAAATGAGGTAATTAATTATTTAATTACTTAATATTGTTCAAACTTAAATACTGAACAAAAGCATTTCATATTTGTACTGCATATATCAGAAACAATAAGCAGTTATTTAATATATATATATATTCATATCGATTAAATATGTATTGATATATATCGATTAAAAAAATCCATTGCTAGTGTGCATTTAGTTTGCAGCGGCCAACACTAATATTTAAAGAGTGGAATGGCCGCTATAATAGCACTATACACACAGGCTTACACACATGCTGCAATAAAAAGATTTTTCTTTTTTACACAATACTTCCTCTAAACTGGCCAAATGTTGGCCCATATATCTGTCTGTCTCTGGAGTGTGGTTGTGCAATTGCAATATAGATCAGAGCAATTGCATTATGTAAGTTGTTTTCATTTCTCATGTTTGTTCAGTTGTAGTTTTGCGTCATACCTTGAGGTTTGCAGAAAATTTTTCCCTCTTCAGATCTTTAAATAATAATCTTCCCTGTTTATGAATCGGATGTCATGTGAAGCTTGTTCTTACGTTACATCAGCACTTCTCATGAAGGGATCCCATGCTCTGGGAACTTCTGTTGATAGGAAAGTGAATGATATAGGAGTGGTCTTTCATCACCAAAACTATTTTGATCTGGTTTCTCAGGGCCTTTTTCCTCCGAAACGAGAACGTTTGCTACGTCACATGCCCATGAAGGAACATGAAAGTTAATTTCTGTCATGAAGCTCAATTATTTTCCAGCAGGAGGAAGTGTTGTTTGGTGTTGAAGGATGACAGATCGTATATTCTCGATCTTGGGTGGTAGTTTTGTTCCGTTGTGTCGATCTCACAAGTAGGTTTCCTAAGTCTCCTGGCTCAGGTTGTGGGGAGATCGCGCTCACAGGCCCGAACAAGCCCCGTGATTAATTGCTGGCAGGCTGAACTGTGGGGATCTTGCGTCAATAAATCGTCATGAAGGCAACTCTCCTGCTTCGAACATAAACACAGAGACAGGCCCGGCTGTGACTGAAGCCTAGCCAGCGCTAGTTAGGGCTCTACAGGCCCTTTGAGGCGCTAGCGCAGTTTATTTAACACCCAAATTTTATTAGCGGAGATCTAGCCGCAGGTCTCTCTGGACTCTTTAATCTGCCGAAAGCCAAGGCCTGGATTTGCAAGTCTAAGAGTCGTCCTTGTCTCAGACAAATGAGGGTACATTTATTTAATTCAAACCCAGTGACTTCAGCTAGCCTTTTTTGTCTTGTTTTCTTTCCAGATCCAAGTTAAATACAGAGAAGGGTTTGATATTGGTGTGGTCTCTTTTACACTTTACACTGACGCAGATTCGTGATCTGGTTATAGAATAGAGGTTTGAGCAGTTGTAGTTGATGTGTGGATCTCTGATCTCAAATTCAGATTGATGATTGAGGTGTGAATGGGAGATGTTTAGATATCAATCTTAATATCTGCATTACCAAAAGATTTACAAAAAAGAATTTTTAAATAATAGCTACTTTTTTATTGGAAAATCATTTAATTGATCAAAAGTGATCACAAGTAAAGATATTTGAAATGTTTTCAACTTTGGTAAAAATAATAAATATTTCTTGAGCAGCAAATCAGCATATGAGAATGATTTCTGAAGGATCATGTGACACTGAAGACTGAAGTAATGATGCTGAAAATTCAGCTTTGCTTCACAGAAATAAATTGCATTTTAAAATATATGACATTTTAAATTGTAATAATATTTAACAATATTACTGTATTTATTTTTGGTCAAATAAATGCAGCTTTGGATAAAATAAGAGACTTCTTTCAAAAAAATTAGAAACTAAATCTTCAATTAAACAAATGTCTCAGTCTCTTTTGATTATGAGAGCGTTGTGTTTTAATCGTTTTTATAGCAGAAATGACATTACAAATGATAAGTGCAATTCATGTCTTTGAATATGTTCAGTTTCAATTTAAAACTCTGAATACTTCTTCATTTAAATCAACACTCAAAATCGTCCTTGTGTTGCGTTTAAATGGTGTAGATGGTAAATATTGTCCTGTATGGTGTATATGCTATTGTTATACTGCTGCATATAAATGAAAATAATGAAACATCATTCTTGAGTTCATATGGTGAACAACAATGTAGAAAATATGTATTTTTAACTAGATTCCTACTAGTTAGTTTGGAGCTCCTGGACTGCAGTGGATCTCTGATTGAAATTATGGTTCTTTTCGTTAGCTGTTTTGCCTAGTTCTTACATAAGTACACATAAAAGACAGTGGGAAACATTTTCTGTTGTAGGTTTCTAATATTTTTAGCCTTTCACATGTTGATTCGAGCTCACTACTTGTAGCTAACCTACCGAGAGCCCTACACTCCTACATTCCTTTCCTTTTGGAGAGGTAATGCTCGCTGGAGGTGAATCCTACAGTACGTTCATGCAGAAGGATCTTGAAGGAAAGGGAATTAGACTCTTTTGCACGCACAGATGCACTGAAACCCAAAATATCCCTCGATCCTTTTTCAGCTCCAGTTCGGTAGCAGATGGTTTTGAATAATTCATGACAAGTTTGTGGGTAGCGTTCAGCATCACATTTATCCTGAGGACTGTTAGATTTCATAATTTTCTCGAAGAACTCCTCTTCCCAAAAACGAGACAAGTGTGACATGATGTTCTTAAGTGCAGCAATTTCACCGGAACTGTATCTCACAAGATCTTTTTTTGTATTGTAGCATTTGCATGACAAGTAAGCACATGTTACATCCAAAGTGTCATTACAGTAATGTGTTTTACGTTTGAGTTTTGAAATTACCATCTTTCTCAATGATATGATTACAGTTTTGAAAGGCAATGAGAATTGGTCCATAATTGCATAAAAATGTAAATGCAGGAAAACCCCTAATGCTCATAACAATAGGTCACCTTTTCTAATATTAGGAAATATTTCTAACATTTCTTTTCATTTTAGTGTGAAATTGTAATTTTCTTTGATAGTTTTCATAAAATGCACCCACAAAATTTAGTTTTTTATTATTTATTTACTTTATTTACTTATGCATATTATATAAACGGATACAATGACGTCTTAAACTTTGAGACAACTGAAATTGCTTTAAATTTGCATTTTGTGCAGTATTTCAGATGATCAATGTCACTAATTTGCTTATTTGACAATGTTAAATATTTCTTATTAAGTTGACATCATACATTTATAAAATTTAAGGTTCCAAAGGCCCCCAGGGCTACTATAGAATTAAAAAAAAAACATGTTTTGGTTTTAAAATTGAAAATTTCAGTGAACAGTTCCCTTTTTCCTTAGTTTGAAGAACATTTTAATAATATAAAGAATCTTTTGCAGTGGAAAGTTTCCATGGATGTTAACGGTTTTTACTGAAAGCATTGATGCCAGTAAAAAACCTTTATGTTTAAGATTGTAACTATTTGTTATGCTTTTCAGAATGTTAAAACTGAAAAACAATGTCTTCCAGGGCCAGAGTCAAGACTTTAGAGGAAGTTAATTACCCAAGCTGTGATACTGGAGGCCAGTGTGTTTGTTTAAAGTGTGCAGTGGCCTGTATTGCTTGCATAAAACCGTAATCAGAAGGTGATTTTCAGGGGGTTTTGTGGGTAAATCAGTGTTAATATTAGTCTGTGGTCTGTGAAGTGTAGCATTAGTGTTGTAAGGTCACCAAAATGTCATTGTTATTACCGAACAAGTGCTCTGGAAAATTCGCCGCTGTGGAAAGATAGATGTGCTGGCGGAAGCCCGAGAGGGGAGGACTAGTTTAAACAAAACCTCCTCAGAACAATGGAAATGATGAGAGAGTAATGAGATTTATATGCTGTCGTTGTCTCATTTCTACGTTTTCCATAATATCCAATTCGGCTAATCCAATTCGGGCTGAAATATACCCACGTTCCGCCTTTGTATTGAATTTAAGAAATGCTCCAGGCTCCGCTTTGCCAAAAGGGAAGTTTCTCATTCATTTATGAGTTTTTCAAAATGCGATACGACATTGTTATGAATAGGCACTCAAAGCTAATCCCGTGTTTATGAATGTCTTTATCCATAGATGGCATGCTTGTCATTTCTTCATATTAAGGCTTTATCACATTCCACTCATTTTTACAGATGGCATCACTCACAATTACGTAGACTGATTCGTAAAACCCAGAGTCTGGCCCACATGTGAATTTGGTGGGAAAGACCAGCTAATTGCAAAGTTAAGGCTGTTTTGACGTAGACTGTGCGTGCCATCATTTAAAATGTGTTTTATAGCCACATCTAGCACACATGAAGGCTCACGTATGCTAGTTTGTCTCCCAGACGAGTTCGATTAAAGCTTCAGAGACCAGAGCGAGCGGGCCAATCTTGATGAGGCACGCCGCACCATTACGAGGCAGACGGCTGGCCAAACCGACCGGCCCACCGCTGCAGGACCGTGTAGTTAACCAGCACTTGTGGGAAAGGCACCAGCTTCAAAGTCCCGGAGCCAGATGTGACGAGATGTTTTCTTTAAATAATCCTCAACATCTCTTGTTTTTTTACGAGCAGGGTTGTTTCACAGGCCTCCACAGTTTGTTTCCATTTCCTCTGTGAAGTGTGAGCTTGTGGTAGTGTGTTTTGTGTTCAGGAAGGTCATGATTCAGTTGTGTGAGCGCGCATGTTTGAAATGCTTTGTTTAAAGGGGTTATATCTCAACTAATAGTTTTTTTAAACTCCCGTCTGTGTGCTCTAAAGCAAAATTTAACTTTAAGTACTCAAAGCCTCTTTCCTCATAAAACCAAGCTACAAATTGTGATGTGATCTGGGAAAACCCAACACATGGTGAAATTTGACAATTTTTGGATTTTGATATCATATGAAAGCTGGGTTCAAAACTGTTTTTATTTTGTCCATAGCTTGAACATAACGAAAGTTCTATCTGAAGTCGGCGGATAGCTATGATTTTCCAGAATGGAATTTCGAGAAAAACAGGTTTAAAGTTTGACTTTCACTTCTAACAGTTGCTGTCAGAGATTTTTTGTTTTTACATTGAGACACAAGGTTTGTCACGCCAAACTTTGAAGTTGGATGGATGGATGGATGTGTGGATGGATGGCTGGATTGATGATAAATATAAGGATGGATGGATGGATAAATGGATAGATGGATGGATGGATATAAGGAAAAATGGATGGATAGATGGATGGATGTAAGGAAGGATGGATAAATTGATAGATGGATAAATGGATAAGTGTAAGGATGGATAGATAAATGGATGGATGGATGTAACGATGGTTGGATATATGTATTATGGATGAATGGATGGATGGATGGATGTAAGGAAGGAAGGATGGATGGATAAATGGATAGATGGATGCAAGTAATTCATCCATCCATTTATCCATCCATCATCCTTAAAGTATGGATGGATAGATGGATGGTTGAATGAAGGTATGGATGGACGGGTGGATGAATGAATAGATAGATGTATGTATAAATGGATGTATCTTCTGCTGAATTTCTTTTAATTCTATTTGAATTTCTTTTCTTTTCATTCAGCTTCCTAACAATGAGAAAAGATTGATACTATTACTTCTAAACACAAACACCAACGTTTGTTTGTAAAAATATTACTTTGATCTTTAGAGTTTGTTTCTACACGTTTAAGCACAAATAGTTTTTTTTTTTTTTTTTTTTTTTGTTACCCCGTAATTCTAAAGACGAGGCAGAAGGTGTAAAACACTCATGAAAAACTGAATGAATACTGTTTTGGATGAAAAACAAACTTAAAATTTTAATTGGACCCCAGAGGGGAAAAAATATTTATTTCAATTTCCTTTTCAAGAAAAATCAGACTGAGGTATATAAACACTGATCTGACATCAATTTCTCCTTTACTCTTTATCTGTCCTGAGGCTTGTTTAGTTTCTCGTGTGTGATGCCAGAAACACGTAATATTCTTGTGTTTGTGTTTATACGGTGATATTTGTGCAGATGACTCACCGAATAAAGACAATTAAGGGTTGAAGTAAGGTGAAATCCCTTGCTACCTTCAGCAAACGTCAGGTCAGTTTGATTTGTACAGCGCTTTTCACAATATGTTTTGTTTCAAAGCAGTTTTAGTGCCTTAATACCTCTGGTGAGCAAACCAAATGAGACTGAGGCTTGGATGTTTAAGGTAGAAAAGAAAAAGCCTTGGGAACCAGCCCTTTTCAGCAGCCGTGGGTTCAGAAGCAGCTTTCACATTTTCTCCATTGAGATCAATAAAAGTTCTGTGTTGAACCAAACTAACAAGCTCTGAGACGAATCACAACATTTGATTTGAAGCAGAAAAAGGGCTTGAAAATTGGTCATAAGACTATAATCATTTTATTGTAGAATCTATCCCATGAAGCATTGCAAATCATGCGTTTGAATCAGAATTTGCCATGTAATGCTATATAAAGCTGTACTGTATAAGTAGGGTAATGCAAGTAGTACAATATTTGCACAATATCCAAATATATACAATTCGAAAGTGTTTTAGAGCGTAGGGAGGCTCGATTATGTCATTTGCGATGCATTGTGGGAGTTGAGCGGTTACTGTTGTGCTCTTTTGGCCAAATAGGGAATGCAAACAACACTCACTGGTTCCTTGATGGAATTGAAACTTTCCAGGCGCTAATCCACAGATTAGCTACTAAAGAAAATCCTTCCAAACTTGGCCTGGCCGACGGTCTTGCAACTGTTCTACTTCATCTACTGTTATAACATTTGGTGAGAAACATTTACTTTACTGTCACTGGTGAGCTCATTTTGTGAGCGCAGGGTTATGTGAGGATGTTCAACAAACGCAGCTTTTGATAGTGTATCATTTGCACTAAACATGTTTAAAGTTTGTGAGTGATTGTATGTATTGAGAGCTGTATTTGGGATGAAATGGCCTTGTTGTCTGACCTCACTGATGCTTTTCTGTGTGAATAGGAACAAATCCCTGCTTCCATGTTCTAGCATTACAGGCCTTCCCAGAAGAGTGGAAGCTGTTAGGCAGCAAAAGGAGGGATTCATGCTTTTTTGCCATGCTTTTGAAAATGAAATGTTTAACAATACATCATCTATGAGATCAGGCACTGGGATCTGGCTCGCTTTTCGATTCATCCCAGTGGTGTTCAGTAGGAATTCAGGTCTTGGCCATTCTAGGAACGGGAAAAGGTATATCCACTACTGTAATCAATTGTATGGATGGATCAAATTTATAGCAAGTAAGGGTAAAGACACTTATAATGCTACAAAGCATTTCAGTTTCGAATAAATACTTTCCGTTCATTAAAGAATCCTGATATATTAAGCTGTACAACTGTTTTTAACATTTTTAATAATAAGAAATGTTTATTGAGCAGCAAATCAGCATATTAGAATGATTTCTGAATGATCATGTGACACTGAAGTCTGTTGCTGAAAATTCAGCTTTGCGTCACAGGAATTAATTATGGTTTAAAATATTTTTAAAATTTAAGTCGTTTCTCAAATACTCCATTACAATTCTCAGTTCGTTTAATAGAAGTCTAAATTGAATAGGTGTTTAAAAAAAAAAAAAAAAAAAAAAAAAATTATATATATAT
>SCHK01419570.1:2597-15349 GCA_004124795.1 Poropuntius huangchuchieni | reverse complement strand
AAAAAAAAAAAAAATTAAATCAAAAGGGGAAAGAAGACATTATGTTTTGCTTAAAGAAAAATAAGAAAACCTTATATTCCAGATCATTATGATAATTTTTGCACTAACTGAATCTTTTTTTTTTTTTTATCTCCCACAGTTCCCGCAGGGCACTGATAAAAACTGGCTGCAAAAGCTGTACAATTTTCTAGGCTCAAAGCCGCTGTTTGAGAAACCCCGAATGTCTAATGACTCTTTTTTGATCCAGCATTTTGCTGATAAGGTGAGAGACTATTACCTCTCTCTGTATATAGTGTTAAATGTGAAAATGGTGCATAAAGAACTGAAACTGTTTTCTTTAGGTAGAATATCAGTGTAAAGGTTTTTTGGAGAAGAACAGAGACACGCTTTATGAAGAGCTGGTGGACATCATGCGTACTAGTCAGGTATCAACCTAATAGCTCCCTTCATCTTTAATGAAGTTTAATGTCATTGTAATGTTGCTCATCTAATTTCTGTGTTGTTAGTTTGCTGTTTTGGCAGATTTCTTTAAAGAGGAGGAACCAAATTCTGTCCATAAGATTAAGGTGACACCAGCATATCCCAGAGTTAAAGCTTCAAACAAGCAGCTGAGAACCACTGTAGGAGACAAGGTACAAATTCATAGTCAGTACTAGTGAGAATAATCATGTCTGTTCGACTCATTTTAAAAGATTTAATGTAGTATATACTTTTTATCTAGTTTCGAAGTTCCTTGTACCTGTTAATGGAGACGCTGAATGCTACTACACCTCATTATGTGCGCTGTATTAAACCCAATGAAGAGAAACTGCCATTTGAGTAAGTGACAACAAGCCTGAATGACTTTATAAGTGTTTTTTTGCATACAGTATATTTATTTGTGTTGTGTGTGTTTGTTAGATATGACTCGAAGCGTGTGGTGCAGCAGCTGAGGGCCTGTGGTGTGCTGGAGACAATTCGTATCAGTGCCCAGAGTTACCCATCCAGGTGACCAGTGCCTCAGTCTTTTGCTCATGTTTATTAAAGTTTTCAGAACGTCTGTGTTCTTAGGTACTGTATGTTCTGACCATCTCAAGTTTTAGTTTTGCCTGCACACTCCGTGTAAATCATCAAAATCATCACATGTGGCCTTTTTAACTTCATTTTGGACAGTTCTGTAAAGACTCAGATTACAGATACAGATATCATGTGACTGAATGACACAAAACACAGAAATATGTAGGAATCTATAAAGGAATATTAATGTTTTCATTAACGTACACCAAAATTAGTCAAATTTATTGAATTAAAATACATTAAAATAATTAATTAAAATAAATCTGAAATAACAAAAAATATTCATTTTAATTCACTTTAATTTCTGAAATAAAATAAAAATATTAATATAAAATTAGTTTGAAGTGCTAAATTACTAAAACTGAAATTAAAATAAATTAAAGCTAAATAGAAAAAAAATAAAAAATAAAAACTACAAAAGCACATAACAAAATTACTAAAACCTAATTAATGTAAAATTCTAAATAATAATAATATATCTATATAATAATTTATAAATAAAACAACTTAATTAATTAAACCTGTCAAAAACATGTCCAGGTCGTATTTTATTTTAAAATCAATAGGAAAGATATTATATTTTGCTTATACATTTAGGACCATTATGATTATTACTTGCATTGTGACTTTTTTGCATTAAATTTTTTTTTATTTAGTACATTTATGTATTTGCAATTTGTAAAAATACTATAACGTGAAACAAATCATCACTGAAAATAACAGAAAACATTCATGTAGAATTAAAAAAAAAATCATTGTATTCTGAAAATGTGTTATAACTAAATAAATTTCCCATGCAAAATATAATTTCTTGTTTTTTATCTTATGATTTTTTATGTGACATGTTTTTTTTGATAATTATTAATTCAACAAAAATCTCAAGAAACACTAGAATGATCAAAAACACAACAGAAAATACAACCAGCCAGGTTAAATTGGTCACAGATGAACAGAATAGTGATGTTTCTCGTCCTTACAGGTGGACGTATATAGAGTTTTACAGTCGTTACAGTATCTTGATGAGCCAGTCAGAGCTGAAGCTGGGAGAGAAGAAGCAGACGTGCAAGACGGTTCTGCAGAGACTCATTCCTGTAAGAGAAACACACTGTGGTACTGTACATCCGAGAGCTTGTGTTCTTCAGCCATCTTCTGAAATAAGTCCTCTTTGGTCCATTACAGGATTCCAACCAGTACAAGTTCGGTCGGACTAAGATCTTCTTCAGGGCGGGACAGGTGGCGTACCTGGAGAAGCTGCGTTTGGATCATCTTCGTGCGGCTTGCGTGACCATCCAGAAGCACGTGAGGGGCTGGAGGCAGAGACGCAGGTTCCTGCACATACGAGATGCTGCCATCACAATCCAGCAGTACGTGCGTGGAAAGAAACAGATCAGGTGAGTGTTTCCAGAGCGCTAGCGAGACAAAACTTGAATTGATAAAAAATACAGTCAAATTGTTAAACATTTTTACAAATAAAAACAGCTGTTTTCACCTGTAATATGTTGTAATAAGTATTTTATTCCTGCTGAATTTACAGCATCATTACTTTAGTCTTCAGTGTCACATGATCCTTCAGAAATCATTCTAATATGCTGATTTGAAAACGGCAGTGCTGCTTCATATTTTTGTGATACATTTTTAGGATTCAGCATTTATTTGAAACAGATATTTTTGGTAACATTATAAATGTATTTACTGTCACTTTTTCATCATTTTAATGCAACCTTGCATAATAAAAGTAGTAATTTCTTTTAAAAAAATTTACCCTAAAGTTTAAAAAATGGTGAAAATGAGCACAGAATGGAGCACAATAGAGCGGTCTTGAACCTTTTTAAAAAGCAGAGCACCCATGTTGTTGCAAACTAATGTGACTTCCTTTCTTCCTTCATGTACAAAACATGTTAAGCGAGTCAAACTCCAAAAAGTACAAACGAGCACCATAAAAGTAGTCCATAAAACTTAGATTGAACTTTAAACTGTTATTCACTCATTCCAGTGATATTTTAGTATCATTGAGATGCTTTTATATTTTGTATTAATATTTAGAATGATTTTAAATTTGTATTTTCCAGTTTGTTTTTAATTGTATTTCAAGTTTTAGTAATTTTATTGTGTTTTTGCCATTTTTTAAAATAATTTTTAAGTTTTAAAAATACTTTAATTTATAGTAATTTATAGTAAATACTATACTGTTTTTAAACCGTACTATAGTAAAGTGCATTATACTGTATATATTATAATATTTACAACACTGTTAATGAATGCTACAGCATACTGTAGTATTAACTACTGTATAGTGAACTGATAAACTGTAATAAATACTGAAGTATACTTTAGTTTATACTACAATACTGTAGTGTATTGTAGTATAATATACCCTATAGTTGTAAAAAAAAAAAAAAAAAAAAAAAACTTAGTACAGTACTGGGTAAAGTAATTTGTTTATATTACTATAGTTGTTATATTACCACAACAGCTATAGAATTACCACAACAAATTAATTCAAGTTTTTTGCTATAGTTTGGACACTGTAGTATTTACTATGAATTACTATAGTATTTTTTCATGTGGGTAGTTAGTACATCAGGTTTGCCTAAGCAACTAACTTAAAAACCCCCCACATTTTTACATTTTATTTCAGTTAAAGTGTATTTTAATTTATGTAACATGTAATTGTTAAATGTTTTAATGGTTATAGTTTTCGTTAATAACAATAACCCTCATTATTGTAAAGGTCATTCATGCTTCAAAAATGGCACTTATGCGTGTGTCAAGCCAATTTTGTCATCTTAAAATGCATCAACATGCAAAATGGATGACGTGATGCAACCAAAGATGTCAAACAGTTAGTGAATAGCACATATGAAGTGCAAGAACTCATCTTATGCGTTTTCATCAATGCTGCTTTTCTGTTGCAGACGCACTGTGACCGCTCAGGCGTTGAAGCAGGCCTGGGCCGCTGTGGTGATTCAGAGACACTGTCGTGGGTATCTGGTGCGGAGGATTTACCAGCTCGTCTTGAGGTCTGCTGTCATCATACAGGCCTTCACCAGAGGATGGATAGCCCGCAAGCGCTACAGAAAGGCAAAGTTACATTCATAATTTCATAATGGTCTTTTGACCCTGATCACATTTGATTGTGAGTGTGTATTATTGCAGATGGTGGCAGAACACAAGGCTCTGGTTCTGCAGAAATACGCTCGAGCGTGGCTGGTGCGCCGACGCTTTCAAACCATGAGACGGCTGGTCATCAACGTGCAGCTGTCGTACCGAGTCCAGCAGCTGCGTAAGAAAATAGAAGAACAGGTACAATCAGAAAACACAGAGGAGAAGATTTGTCTGAACTTTGTTTCAGATGGTTCTCCGAAAATTCATTTGGATGCATGAAAATAGACACCAGTGAGTGCGTAATTGAAGTTTAGAGAGCTATAAAATAAATGTGGAGACTGGAGCAGCTCAGATGAGTTCATATTGAAATCTCTCACTTTTGATCCCAGACTTTGATATCATGGCAAATCTGAGCAATAGTAAAATAGTAAAGAGATTTTTTTTTTCCTATGTGAACTTACTTCAAAGTAACTTCAAGAACATGTAGCTCGACTGCTCAAGCAAGGTCAAAGTCATAGGTTTGAATGCATACTGATAATTGTACAGAATATAAATATTAGATTGAAACATTGAAACTTAAAAATCTTACGCAAAAACTAGAAATGTTGTCTAGGAAATTAACTGAAATAATAAGTTGAAGTATTAAAATTGCTAAAAACATTTTACTTAAAAAACTTAACTTTAACTAAAAAAATAAATAAAAAATATAAAACTACTAGTACTACTACTACTACTATTAATAAAAACTAATAAAAATGACAAGGTACAAGGCACAAATTTACTAAAACAAACAAAATTAAAATGAAAACTGAAAATATAGAAATAAAAGCTAATTCAAAATAGTAATAAATAATAGTATAGAAATAATACTACAATAATGTATCCTTTGAATATACTGTAAATCATTTTGGATAAAAACATCTGCCGCATGATTAAATTTAAATGCTTAATAAATGTCAACAAATTAACTATTTCAAAAATTATAATAAAGTGTGAGACTCTTTAAATACTGTGTACAATTTCTGAAGTGACTCTTAAATATGAAACCTTCCTCTCTCTTCTTCCAGAATAAAGAGAATCGAGGCCTCGTGGAAAGACTCACCAGTTTGTCTAATGCACGTAGTCAAGGACTCGAAAAGATTCAGGCTTTGGAGGCGGAGCTTGGAAAGCTAACCAATGAGATGGCAGCTTTAGAGGAGAGGGCGAGAACAAATTCTGAAGAGGCCAGTCAGGTAAAGATACTCATTTGTACAATATCTTCATAAAATTTACACAGTATTCTATTTAATAATGAGGGTGTTCACTTTGTTCTCTTCTTTAAGACAATCGCTCTGCTTCAGAGTGACAAAGAGAAACTTACTGAGGCCAAGAAGGCTTTAGAGCAGAAACTGAAGGACACGACCCTGAAGATGCAAGGTGATGAGTGAACTGATTTCAAAACAGTGATAATGAAGAGTATGTGACTGTAACTTATGAAACATTTGTTTTCCAGATCAGTTCGAGGATGTAAAGGGAAAACTGATGGAAGACTTAGAAAGAGAGGAGAGACTCAGAAAGTAAGAGTGTTAAAAGGATAGTTCACTCAAACATCATTTACTCACTCACATGTCGTTTCAAACACAAATTAATTTACTCCATGGAACTCAAAAGTCCAAACTGAAAACCAAAACGTCCAAATGTCAAGCTCCAAAAACCAGCATGAAGCCAATAGAAAGCCAATGAAGCCAATACTTTTGTTTGGTTATCAATCAGAGCTTTGTCTCAGCGTGTTTGTGCTAAATCCGTGCTCTGTTCTCTCAGGGTGGCGGAGCACAACGGTGAACTCCAGAAGGAAGACTCAGATAAAGAGATCGTAGTTCTGAAAGAGGAAAGCCGTAGAATGAGAGAGGAGCGAATCAGGCTCCAGACGCAAGTGGAGGAGGACAAGAAGGTCAACGCAGAACTGCAAGAGCAAGTGCTGCAGCTCACCAAACACGTCAAGGTGAATCACACCTGTTACTCTTCCTTTATAGTATTTCTTACACTATTTTCCCAAGTCTAACAAGTACAAGTGGCAGTTTTAATGCAGTGCTTGCAAGCCACTTACAGTAGAACAAAGCCTAATATGAGGATGAACATGCAACAATAATAAATAAATAAATACATTTGTCCACAAATATATAAATAAACCTGAAAAATAATAAATAACGTTCATTCAATGAATCAATGCAAAAAATGTATGTCTGTCAATGCAACAGTAATACAATGGTTAGGGAAATGCAAAAATGTTAAAAGAAATGCAATTTTAAATCATGTATATTTATTTCTTTATATTCCTATACTTTTTTAAAATTTTTAATATTCTTTAAATATATGTAAATATGATAATATATATAAATATATAATAAATATATATATATTTATTTATTTATTTTGTGAGTCTGTTGATTTATTTCTTTATATTCCTATACTTTAAAAAAAATTAAAATTCTTTAAATACATGTAAATATGACATTTTTTTTTTATATATAAAATCAAATATTTATTTATTTATTTATTTATTAATTTAGTGAATCTGTGGACTTATTTATTTGTTTGATTGTTTGTTGTGTGTGTGTTTTTACTTATTTATCATTTTTGCAGGTTTCGTCCTCCAGAGCTTAATACACAAACTTAGCTATCTTAACTTTATTCTTTTGCCAACTCTGAAGGACTTGTTATCCCTTTTGCAAATGCAAATCTAGTGTTAAAAGTAAAAAAAAAAGAAGTTTCTGTTTGTATTTTGTGACAATTTGAAGGTCATACCAGATTTACGGAAAGAAATCAACAGCCTGCAGATGCAGCGAGCGGAAGCTGATAAAACCACGAGAGCTCAGAATCTACAAGCCAGAGGTAAACAACACATTGCCATGGACTGTCTTTTCACTATGTGTGAATGACTCGTCCAAATACAGCCTTTATCCGTTTTCTGCCCTCAGCTAAGATGAGTTTGATCACGAGGCAGCTGCTCGGTGAAGCTAAAGGGGAAAATCTCATTCAAAGGTGTGTGAAAATCTTGGGATTGTCTGTGCTGATTGTTACTGGGTCCTGATTTGCTTTAATCAAGTTGTCTCTTTTACTCCAGACTGAATGAAGAAGCTTTAGATCATGATGATGGAGCTGATCTTGTGACTGCTTTTGACGCCATGGAAAAAGCTGCTAAGTATGGCCTCTAAAGGTTTCTCATTTAAACCCTAATGTTTATTTTTGCTTCAAATTGTCTGTGCTTTTATCTCAGAGTGATGGAAACTCAGCTGCGGGAGCAGAAGGACACTTATGAGAGTCAATTAGAAACTCTGGTCTTCAAAAACGAGCATTTAAACAAAGAGAGCGAGCAGCTTCAGGCTCTCTTTCAGGAGAAGAGTGACGTCAACCAAAGCATCGGACAGGAAGTGGCCCGCCTCACTTCCGAGAACATGGTGTGTATTAATGTAACCTGTGTGTTTGTTGGATGTCACCTGGTGATGATGGTGACTTCCTGTGTGCAGGTGATTCCTGAACTGAAGCAGCAGGTGTCAGAATTAAACCGCCACAAACAAGATCTCGAGACCCAGTTACAAGATCAGAGCGCTGAGATGAGCGGTAAGCCAAGCACATCTGAATTAGACGAGATTTTACGCATGCAGATTTATTTTTCGACTGATATGGGCAACAGGATATGATGTCACACTCCAGGGCACTATTTGTCAAAAGTTTGGAATAATTTACACTTTTTAATGTTTTTGAAAGAAGTCTCTTCTGCTCACTAAGGCTGCATTATTTGATAAAAAATATTATGAAACATTATTACCATTTAAAATAACTGTTTTCTATTTAAATGTTATAGAAATGTGATTTATTTGTGAAATAGAAATATTTTGTAACATTATACATGTCTGTACTGTCACTTTTTTGAAGAATCAAAGTATTCATTTATTTTTTTAATCTTTCCTACTCTAAGCTTTTGGTAGTGTTTAACATTTTTACAAAAATGTAAAGCAGCACAACTGCTTTTAACATTAATATTAGGAAATGTTTCTTGAGAAGCAAATCATAATATCAGAATGATTTCTGAAGGATCATGTGACACTGAAAAGTGGATTCAGCTTTGATCACAGGAGTAAATTACATTTTACAATATATTCAAATAGAAAGGAGTTATTTTGAATCTAAATAATATTTCACAATATTGCCTTTTTACTGTATTTTTGATCAAATAAATGCAACCTTGGTGAGCTATAAAGATAGATATAGATAGACAGATAGATGTATAGATAGATAGATAATCTTAACTATCCATACTTTTGACAAGTAATGTATCTGAATAAATAGTGTTAAATTCAAAATTATATCTGTTCGGATGTTTTTTTGCTTGAGGTAGGACCAATTATGATCATGTTTGCACTTCTTAAATTGTATGTGGCAGCAAAAATAAAGGAGTTATCAAACGAGCTTCAGCTCACTGTTGAAGAGGAGCAATCGCAGCGCAGGTGAGGCGTTTATTACCCTCAGACTATATTTACACTTCAGACTGTGGCACGAGGCTGACGGCGCAGGTGTTGTGCATCTGTTCATAGGCACCTGGAGGAGAAGATTACAGAGAGCGAGAGCAAAAGAGAAGAGATGGAGAGACAGATGTCTGACCTCCAGGAGGAGAACGAGCAGCTACAGAAAGCCCAGCTCTCGGAGAGCGAAGCCAAGAACAAACTCAGGCAGGAGACCTCGCACCTCACAGCTGAGAATATGGTGTGTGTCAGAATTGCATCTGCGCTTATGTGCATTTTGTACCTTTTATACAAAGTGACTTAGAAATAAAGATTAAAAAACGCACCTCTCAAAGCAAAAATAATGCAACATAAAACATAAATAAACAGTTGGAGAAATGCAAAAATGCTAAAGAAAATGTTAAATTGAGAGCTGATTTTTTATTAAATAGTATACTATGTATTAAATATAATTTAATATATATTAATAGTTATTATAAGCATATATATCAATACATAACATGCTTAATATTATATGTATATTTATATATAATATATTTACACGTACTGTTTAATATGTATTATACTTCATTTATTTACTTATAAAATATTTATATTATTTATGCATTTGTTTATTTATTTAAAACTTTTACCTGTGTTCTTCTGAATATTAACATTATAATTATTCATGTTAATGTTATATAGTTATAATATGCTTACACTTACTATTTAATAAATAGTAAGTGTAATAATATTATATTATTAGTACAATCATATTGAATATACTATATATATTTATTTATTTATTTATTTATAAAATATTTTATTTTAGTTAGATTATTCAAGTGTATTCATTAATTTCTGCATTTATTTGTTTATGTTAAATCTTTGAATGTTAGTGGCACTAGAATCAGTGTCCTCCTGAGGGATATTTAGGTCTTGCAGTTCAAAAAGTCAATACGTATCTATTTCTCTCATTTTTAAGATCATTTTCTTCTTGTTTCAGGACTTTGAGGAGCAGCTGGACATGAAGGACAGACTGATAAAACGACTCCAAGACCAAATCAAAGCCCTTCAGACAAATGAGTCAGGTAAAACTCTTTCCGTTCACCTGATTTCACATTTAGCCAATCCGTTCTCATCCTCTCCATGTTTTGTATCCTCAGCAGCCAATCAGAAAGCAGCACCGGCCGTACCCAAAGAGTACTTGGGCATGTTGGAGTACAAGAAGGAGGATGAAAGCAGGCTGATCCGGACGCTTATACCAGGTAAATCCATCACTTAAAGCATATGTGTGCAAGTCCAAACCATAACTCATAATTTACTCAGAGGTTTGTAATCTGCAGAGCTGAAACCTCGTGGTGTGGGTGTGCAGATGATCCCTGGTCTGGCTGCACATCTCCTCTTCATGTGTGTGAGACATGGCGATTATCTTAACGACGGAAACAAGCTCAAGTCCCTCATGAATGGCATCATCTCAGCCATCAAAGAGGTCATCACGGTAAGACGCTGTGCATGCTGGACTACCCTCTGAATGTGTGCTGTGTGTGGCTGTTTTAGCTTTTTAGAGAATCTGCAAGGCCTTTGTTATATTCAGGAATCTGTGAAGACTCTTTTTGACAGATGTGGATTTTTACATGGATTTGGTTGTGTTTTTAAGTATGGTTACTTTCAGCTTTTAATGCAGATGCTTTTTGTATTGGTAGTAATAGTAATATAAAGAAATATAAAGAAAAAAAAAATATTTTGATCATCATAGTATTTATTATAGGGATTATAGGGAGTAAAACAAATACTATGATATATATTAGTGCTGTCAAATGATTAATCACGATTAATCGCATGTAAAATAAAAGTTTTTGTTGACATAATATATATGTGTGTATTGTGTATATTTATTATATATATATAAATACACACACATACAGCATATATTTTGAAAATATTTACATTTATTTACATGTATTTATTTATATTCATATATAAATATATTTTAATATATAAATGTAAAAATTTTCTGAAATATATACATGCATGTGTATTTATATTTATATATACATAATAAATGCACACAGTACACACGTATAACATTTATTTCGGATGCGATTAATCATTTGACTTATACAGACTTATACACAGCACTAATATATATATATATACATATACATATCATATAATAATATAAATAAATGTAATGATAAATTGTATTACAGTAAATATATAATAAATAAGTGTGAAGTATGTATCTATGTCATGGTAATATTTATTGTACTGCCTTCATTGCTGCTTTAAATATACATATATTAGTAATATATAAACAGCAATACAACAAATAATACAATAAATAATAATAAATGTAATAATTATAATTTTTATAATTATAATAAAATATAATGTCAGTGCTTAAATATAATAGTTGACATGGTAAACGTGCTTAATTTAAAAAAAAAAGAAAAAAAGAAAGATGATAATAATGATTCTGATAACTATGATTTCAGAACCACCAGGAGAACTTTGAACTTCAGTCCTTCTGGCTCTCAAACACATATCACTTCCTCAACTGTCTCAAACAGTACAGCGGGGACGAGGTAAATCCTCTTCTGTGTCTCTCTCCTCCCTAAAGCTATTACAGACCCCATAAAGTGCTATTTGTGCTTCCTGATTCATCAACACTTTCTGACTGGATCAACCAATGAGATTGTTCATTTCCTCTCCATCAACAGGAGTTCATGAAGCACAACACTCCTCGTCAGAACAAGAACTGCCTGAGGAACTTCGACCTTTCAGAGCACCGGCAGATTCTCAGCGACCTCGCCATCAACATCTACCATCAGTTCATCAGCGTGATGGAGGACGCGCTCTTTCCCATGATCAGTATGGAAATAAAGTCAATACAGTGCTATGATAATGCATTTTCCTGTGTTCCGTCTTGTTACCCACTCTCTCTGTTCAGTCCCTGGGATGTTGGAGCACGAGAGTCTCCAGGGAATCTCCAGCATGAAGCCCACGGGTTTCCGCAAGCGCTCCAATAGCGTGTACGAGGATGACGGGGACCGCAGCGGGTCGGAGCCGTTCAGCGTGACCTCCATCCTGCAGCAGCTCGACACGTTCCACACCAGCATGCAGCAGCACAGCATGGAGCCGCAGCTGCAGGGTCAGGTCATAAGACAGCTGTTCTTCCTCATCGGAGCCACGTCCGTGAACAGCATCCTGCTCCGCAAGGACCTGTGCTCCTGCCGCAAGGGCATGCAGATCAGGTGCGTACAGGTGTTTTATCCTGTATATGCACGGCATATACACTACTGTTTTATTCAGCAAGGATGCATTAAATTGATCAAAAGTGACCATGTTTGCTATTTAAAATAAATGCTGTTCTTTTGAACTTTTAAGTCATCAATGAATCCTGAAAAGTAAAATGAATCAGTTTCCACAGAAATGTATTAAAAGCCTGATAACTGTTTTCCACATTGATGATAATAGTGGGAAGTGTTTCTTGAGCACCAAATATTAGAATAAGGATCATGTGACACTGAAGACTGGAGTGATGATGCTGAAAATTCAGCTTTGCATCACAGGAATAAATTACATTTTAAAATACACTGAATTAGAAAATAGCTGTTTTAAATTGTAATAATATTTCACAATATTTCTGTTTTTACTGTTTTTAATTAAATAAACACAGCCTTGGTGAGCATAAGAGACTTCTTTTAAAAACATTTAAAAAATCATACAGTCCTTCACAATTTTAAACTGTAGTGTACAATGAATGCTGCACACTGTTTTTTTATGTAGCAGTTAATATTTCAAAGGCTACATTGTTGCAACATGACCTCAATATGTCATGTTTAATTCAGTGAATGGCGTCCAGTTAATAATAAAGTTATTAAGAAAAAATATAATCAGATTTTGTGTAAAAATGTGCTAAGTTGGCATTCCAGTCAAATAAAAACCCAAGGAAGTGATAGTTGATATCATTTCTTATTAACAGGAAATCATGAACTTGAGCTCATTACTTTCCATAATGTGTACATCTGCAAAAATAGTATTAGTATGGAACTGTTCCAAATGTTCCATAAATGCAGAACATTTTCAAACTGTGTATGCTATATA
>SCHK01419503.1:0-21983 GCA_004124795.1 Poropuntius huangchuchieni | reverse complement strand
TTTTGTCATTAATCACTTACCCCCATGCCGTTCCAAACCCATAAAAGCTTCGCTTGTCCTCGGAACACAATTTAAGATATTTTGGATGAAAACCGGGAGGCTTTTGACTGTCCCATTGACTGCCAAGTAATGTCAAACACTGTCAAGGCCCAGAAAATTATGAAAGACATCATCAGAATAGTCCATCTGCCATCAGTGGGACAGTCAATGGGACAGTCAAAAGCCTCCCGGTATTCATCCAAAATATCTTAAATTGTGTTTCCGAAGACGAACAAAGCTTTTATGGGTTTGGAACGACATGGTGATTAATGACAAAATTTTCATTTTGGGGTGGAGTAACCATTTTATTATCTAAGCATAGTTTTACAATTAAGCTGTTCTTACACACGATTCTGCATAGAATGATCATACAGATTTTTTTGTTTTGTTTTTTTACATAGACACTCCATAAATGGGGGCCAAGAAAACACAAGAAGTCATTTAGACTTCACAATCATGTCTATTAGAAGTATCTCCAATAAAACCTATTATTTGGACAAGTAAGGGACAACAACTGTTTTACTGCCCACTGCACAGTTACGTCATTAATAGTAATATTCATTTGAGTTTTGTTTTTATTTTACTTCTAGAGACTGTGTAGATATTTAACACAAGAACACACATGACATAAGCAGTTTATTCCCCAATTATGAAGTGTTGCCATGGACAAGAATCATTATTTGGAATTATTTCACTGCTGGATCTAGCAAATGACCAATCAGAAGCAAGAATTTCAGAGAGCTTGTAATATTATAATGCACACTTCATTTGCCACCTGAAAGAAGCTTTTTTCTTCTGAAAAACTTTTAAAGTAAATTCAGAGGTCATGGCAGAGCCTTGCCTCAGTCCATGTGTATTTGATAATAATCACCGTAATATAATTTAAACAGCAGTCTTAACAGAGATTTAGGGGGAAAAATCCAATTACTTAAGATAATTGAGGAGGGTCAAGACCAGGAACAGGGCTCAGGGACACGCAACCTTGCAACCTGCATGTCCGCAAATGTATAATCAAATCCTTTAAAGACAGATTACATAGTCAGACTCCAGAGCCGATTTCAAACAAATTGATTATGTGTCACTCAGCAAGGTCAAATATTTGCTCTGAGGCGCATTTCTAGAATGTGCAGAATGATAAAAATTGGTCCCATCTTCCCTGTTTTTGCTGGGCTCCCAGTTCGCAGTGTTCTAAATGAAGACACAGGGGACTGTTTTAATGGAAGTACACTGGCCTGAATTAGCAAGCCAGCACTACTGCAGCTGGGCCGGAGAGATATTTCAGTAAGCTGTTGATCTAGCCAGAACATTGAGACCTGCATAAATCTATTAGAGGAAGAGGCCAAGAGAGAGAGAGGCCTATTTATCCAGTGCTATGCTCTGACTATTAGCTGCTCATTCCATATCATTTAACCTCTAGCTTGACCTCTCATTACAGCCACCAGACTCATCAGTATATTAGAATGTAATGAGCTCTTTTGCTTAAATGAGATGTTGAGCCTAATGATTAAGCAGCTGTGTTTTGGTAGATAGGATAGTAGCAGTTTATATGTGTTACTGTAGCAAAAATTTCGATTTCTATTCTTCAAAGAAAAATGTGCCATGGTTTCTACAAAAATATTAAGCAGCATAACTGTGATAATAAGAAAGAAATGTTGTGCAACAAATAAGCATATTAGTCATGTGATCATGTGGCACTGAAGAATGGAGTAATGGCTGCTGAAAATTCTATTTTAAATTGCAATAATATACTGTATTTTTGATCAAATAACTACCACTACTAATATGTCGTAGCTTGCTATTTGTGCCTTACGTGTTGCCACACATATTCTTTTTAACCTCCTAATTTGACATGTCTAATAATAACAATTCTCTGTCTATCTATATGTTCATGTTGCAGGTGGGTTTACTGAGAACTACAGGGTGCCAATGCTTTGGAAAAGACTGGTAGGAACATATATGTATTTAAAAGAATAGCAATTTAGTGTCTTTTGCAAATCACAATAGTCTTATTAATCATTGCAAATTGTTAATAAGCGTGTGGAAATGTCATTAAAAAGAGATTAAATGCTGACAGAATTAGGATGGAAACGGCGAATGTAAGATTTGTGTCTTCGCTAATGTTGCTGGAAAGCTGGAGTGACAGCGCTCTGGCTGCCTGTACACAGCACCAGGGGTGTGTGTAATGTTCCAGATATTTGGTGGCATGTCTCAACACCTTGAGCTGAGGCACAGATGTGTGAACTGCTCTGATACTATAGCTGGGTGTGATCACCAGTCAAATTAAATCAGAGCTGTCAGTTACGCTTGTCACAGGCATACTTCCCGTCAGCCTGGAAACCTGGCAACCTTCATCTTCCTCTAGCAGCCCTCCAGAAAAAGGCCAAAAAGGGGAATCTGGGTATAATGTTGTGTGAGCAAAACTGCCAAAATAATTTTGTGTAATTGGACAATGATCCAACAGAATCGAGATGATAGTGCGAAAAATGTTAACCTGTCTGCGTTCTGCATTCAAACGATACCTTTGTCTCTGAAGTTTGTCTTGGGATGTGTGCCAAAATTATTTGACAGATGCGATTGTCGCCGGTTAGTCTCGTTCCAAGTCGAGAGCTTGCCTCTCTCTTAGCGCAATTCTCACAACTTTGAAACAGATATGGCATGGGTGTCCCGCCAGTCAGTTATCCACACTCCAGATAAGCAAATGAGAACACTTCTTCCTATTAAAGACTTTATGAGGGAAGTTACACACGTAAAATCTCTCAACTCACCAAAAGCTACAAACAGACTGCAGCAGCCTCGGGCGCCAGATCTTACGTTGATGACTTCACCACTAGGGGCCAGGATTTGATCACTAATGCTCTGCAGGGCGCTAAACTTGGTTATAGTTAAAAGATATGAATGCTTCTCTCTGAAGATTCACTAACTGCTATGCCATTCATAGTCTATTTTTAAATAATCGTAGTTGTGTCAGTATGAAATGTTGGTAACAGTGTGACAGTGTTACTTTGCTTTATATGAACAGCTGAAAACGTACCTGGAAAATTAGAGTATTGCTTAATTTTTCATAGTAAGTGCATTTATTGTGCTTGAGTGAAATTACATACTCGTTTAATACCACTTTTATTCGAGGCCTCTTGCATTTAAAAAAAAGTGGAACAGAATCCATCGGAACAGACGCGTTTGTAAGCGCCTACAAGAGATTCCAGAATCAATAGGACCAAGGCCGTAAGAATGTTCTATCGACGCTGAAGGGTGTCTCTTACTGAGCACCAATTAACCAAAATTAAATCCACTGTTTCTATTGATTGAAAGGGTAAAGGCAAAAGTTTGCCTGAGAATTAACTGTCAAGCCCCCAAAACCTTTTTCTTGTGAAATCCTTCAAGGTTGTGGTTCACCAATCTCATTAAATTTTCCAATTATTCCAGGAGTTGGATGTGATATTTTAGAGCTTTGAACAGAGGTTGCAGGGTGATGTGTGATTATAGAGCATTTCTGTCAGGAAGAGATCACTGAATTATATGTGGTATTAAGAGAGATGAGAGTATGCGAATAGTTTACCTGTGCAGTCATTACATATACTGATATTCTGATGTGTTCACAAGCAGGTTCTGAAACGTCATTTGTACAACCAGAGTTTGAAAACAGAAAAATGGAAGTCAAAGCATTAATTATTATCATTTCATAATTGTTTAAAGAAAAACCTTAAAAAAAAAATTCAAAGGCAGATTTTTTTGCTCTTGATTTTTTATTTTTCCTTTTTTTGTGTTTAGTTTTCTGTCGTATTTATTTATTTATTTTTAAATGTGTGTGTTCTTCGTCTTTACATGTTTATTTTGTGTAACCTGGATGTAGAAAGTCTGGCCCAATGTTGTCAGAGCCATCTGTTGGTCATCAGTGGTACTGACCAGTGGGATGTACAAATTATGTCAGATAATTGCTTAAATGTAAAAAAATAAAAATAAATACATAAATGATAATAATAATAATTAGCGACTTAAGTATATTGGATTTAAGTAAATACAGTGCTTGTTTTACACTTTTGTAAATCAGGGAAACTGAATTGTGCAGATTACATTTGTGGCAGAAAATCACATTTAGCTGTTTTGCTTAGACCTGTTAAAGTATTAAAAAGCATTAAAGCATTAAAATCTTGTATTTATTCCAACTTGATGCTGAAAAATTTTAATTTCCAATAGACCTGCCTTTGGCAGACCTGGCAAATGTTTATATATGTTTTCTGAAATTAATGTGTTTATACCATGCTGTGTTTGTTTATATATTAAAGATATTAAAAGATCACCTGATCTTTTGCTTATCAAACGCCACAATTTGTTCACTTTTGATTTGGTCAGCTGCATTTAGACTTCATGAAGTGCTGCATTTTGCGCACAACCGGACAATGCAGCAAGGAAAGTGACTTCAACACCCTGTTATTGATAAGAGCTCCTTAATTGGTATAAAGAGGGAGGGCCTCTCCTTCTGTCTTTTGTATACATTTACTGTTGTACTCATTAGCTTCCCATCGGCTCCCAGCTAGCATCTTCTTTACAGCCCGCCGGGAGTCTCTCGGGAGGTTATTTACATCTCTCCATGGGGCCTTTCTCAGGCTACCGAGCACACCCCCTACCTCTCCTTCTACACGTATGCAGCCTCCTCTTTGATATATTTGGGAGTTGCTCTGATTGAGTGGGGCTCTGGTGTTAATGACCAGTCTGGATGCAGCTCCGCCCCCTCATTCAGCTTTAATAGATGCCATTGACAAGCAGCAGGGACTGATAAAAATGTGATGATTTTTTAATATCCTAAGGGAGCCTGTTCAGGGGTACATGGACCAGAAAGTGCAAGCTTTGCTTTGTGCGGTTAAGAACGGGTCGTTTTTTGATTAGCACAGTGTTATTTTAGATTAAGTATCGGTCAAACAGTCAATTTGAATGTTTGGTCCTAATTTGGATAGGAATCCTCTGCCACTGTTTGCCCTTTTTCACCTTCCTCACTTTTATTATGTTGCTCATGTCTTAGCTTGCACGGCACATTACGTTTTAAGAAAAGGTAATAAAAGTTGTTTCATCCCGAAACCTGCGGCGCTTGACATTTCTCCAAATTTAAGCGTATTGATGTCTGCTCGCTTAGACCCGATCCCGTCCTCAGCGTGTAGACAAGCGTTGACATTGACACGCTTTCATCTGATTGGTCACGTGTCTTCAGCAAAGCGGCAGTGACAAAGTTAGCTTTTTTCTTTCGCACTACTCAAGCAAGACAGACGCATGTGAGTCTGCCCTCGATCACAGCGGTAGAGACGCGCCCGCGTAGCCCCGCCGTATTTAAATCAGATCTCCAGTAATCATCACATTTCACGTAAAGAAAAATCGACGCCGTACAACACTGCTGAAAAAGCACCTACAACTCATGACCTGAGAGGAAGTATATTTCACGGCGCATCGCTTTCATATTTTACACAGAATAGAGCGCAACAATCAATGTTTATTTTTCATCAAGAGATGTGCCACCGTGTAAAACTACCGCAGTGATGCAACTGCCAGAAAACTTTCGCCCCCTTCTTTAAGTGACAAACTCTTTGCATCATTCTTTAATGTGAGAGAGAGGCTACTGGTTTAAGGGCCTGTCGACCTGCGCTACTTCGCACCCACTGCCCGGCTCACAATAAGAGCGCCCTCATTAAAACTGAAACCCCAGACCTGCTCAGCTTTTTCTTTTTCCTGCTCTCTTGCTCCCTTTTTAAAAAAGAGAAGTTTTAAACTGACAAAGCCACGGGAAATCCCCATCAGACATCCCTCCCTTAATCTGTCTAATTTTGAAAGGTATTGTTTAAGGCTTCAAAGTTTATATGGTTTAATCCTCCTCTAACACTACAGGGCAGCAAATGAGGCCATGTCAGCAGCTCTGGCACCACTAATCTACTTCACACAACAGAAAATCCTCCTTCTAGATAAGGTTGCATAGGTTTCCTGTGAACTCGCCTTTTGATGTTCCTTACCTGCTATTGAACATGACTTCTGTCTTAACCCAACTGTCACTCACTCCCTGTCCCCTTTTATCATGCCCAGTGACCCCCCTTTCCCCTCTCCCCGATCCTAAATCTACCATCAGGAGGAGCAGGCGTTTCACTCGCTCTATTTTAGGAAAGAGTACTGAGGCGAGCTGCGTGATTGAGTCCTTGAGTACGTGTTGATGCTCTTTTAATTTGGGTTGAGGAAGGATGTGCTCTTTTGTTTTGAAATCCAGAGTCAAATTTGTGTGGACTGTTTTTTAATCCAGGTTAGTTAACAAAGCCGCAACGTTGCATCACTTTGGCTATGAATGGCAACCCCTGGAAAATGCAACTTTGCAGTGCTGTGGCAACCAAGACGTTAGAGTTGGCAGCCTTGGCTCCTGGTAAAGCAGCGGTTTGTTAGACACAGAGGGACAGATCTCTAAGGTAGCTGCCCCTGCGCTCTGTGGAGATTGTGTATTGAAGCAGATTTATTGCTGAGCTCTCAATTTCCACACAGCGTTCAAAAGAAATTGGATTCTTGCCACTCTCCGTGCATCTTAGTTTCTTTTCCAAGCGAAGGAGAAAGGGGTGGAATAAAACAACCTCAAAAATTTTCAAGGGTTGTAATGTATGCAACAAATGACAGGTATCTAATGTATATTTGCTTTTATATAGCTCAGACAGTACAGTGTGGTGATGGGCCACGAAGGTTTTTATTCCCAACTTCTATGCAATCTATATCACTTTGGATAAAAACTTTTGCCAAATCTGTTAATATAAACATTTAATGTATATTTTGAAAGGTTACTACAGGGGCCAGGCCTTTTTTAAAAATAAAAAGTAGAGCAGAGTGGATCAACACTGCTCCTTTGTGTTGAGAGACTTTAAGTAATATAAATGTGTAGTGAAGCAGGATAAACATTCTGCATTATGTTTATTATAATTAGTAAGACTTGTTAGCTGAGATCTCTGAACTCATTTTACAAATCATTTAATTCATTATAAATCAAAATATAACACGAAATTCCAAAATATATGAGTGTTCCCTTGCAAAAAAAGCTCCACAGAACATCTCTTGTCCCGTCAGCTGTAGCATGTGCTGTGAAATCCAGCAAGAGTTTCCTCCTGTCACTGCTGCTCTGTGTGTTCACGAGACTGTTTGAGTTGAACTCAATGCTTTTCCTCAACATGGCAAGAGAAGAAGAGAAAGACAGGCTCTCCTCAGTCTCTGTGAGGTGTCAGGTTGAATAGCTACCTGTTTGTTTGCTCACAGCTGTGCTTTGTTAGTCTCTCACACTTGAGAGGCGGCTTCATAAATTCACAGTGTGTCAAACAAATCAATAACTCCCATTAACCGAGGAAGATTCTCTGCTCTGTACTTGAGGGGCCACGGCCTCCCCTCTTTGTTTAGATGTGTTTTTTTATTCTGTGAAGGAGGAAGAGAGGATGGGGAAATGAAGGACAGGTAAAAGAAAGAAAGAGAGAGAGAGTAATAGATAAAGTGAAATGGAGTTGGGCATGTTGCCGATTCACATAGACAGATAACTGCTCTGAATGACTTGCCCCACTTGGTCTTTCCAACAGTTGTTGTAGTCCTCTCTTTTAGGGGAAGCGTCTGAGGAAACTACAAGAGGTTTCACAGCTTCATTCAGTTGAATGAGTCTGAAGTGTTTTGGTAATCAATTTCTGTTTCGTAGCTTACACGTGCAGAAGGAAAATGCAGCATAGATCCATGTCTTCACCCTACTTTAGGAAGTTAGCTATTTTTAAATAGAGATAGAGATTTTAGTTCTTTGTCCCTGTGAGTGCGTCTCATATTTATAGAACATACTTAATGGTTCTTTGCACTTGTAGTACACCACATAATTGTATTCTTGAAACATATACTCCCAGCTTTTGGCCTGCTGTCACCATCATAAAAGTGTAGTAGGTGAAAAAAAAGTTGAAGACACCAAAGTGGAACATAGCAAGTAGTTTGTATTCTCCTATGATTAATAAATATCCAAGAAAAGTTTACCTTCTGGGGTTCCAGAATAATGTGTAATGATAATATGCAATTATCACCTCTTATTTTTTCAGCAGTAACCTCAAGATGAGGTGCAACTCGAGTGTTAGAACAAGTGCTGATGGAAAGAATAGGGGCTGAGAGAGAAAGAGAGAGAGAGCACATGACATATGTGTGTCGTGTAAGTGTTAAGTGCTCTTTTACTTGTGCAGTTAATTTAGACTGATCACAGGGGGATCTCCTCTGATTCATTGTTGTTTGTGAATTCAAACATGTTCATTACTGAGCATATTTCAAGGAGAGAGTTAGAGCGAGATTGAGAAAAAGAGCTAATCGCTTCAGATTGATCTCCGTGCCGAGCGTAAATGTATTTAAGCTCATAATCCTAGTAAATAGCTTCCAGCAAGGCAAAGGCAGCCTTTTAACATTGACTAAATGAAGTAAATAGAAGCGAATGAATTTTTAAAAGACGCATTGCAGTTGAACCCTGTTTGTTATGTATGGAACAGATCAGTGTGGAAACTGGAAGCTAATGAGGCCTGTAAATTTAAAACTGAAATCATATTCTGAGGCTTTGCCACCCTGCTGTTTAGGGGTTTGCAGTGAAGTTCGTTTTTAAATGCAGAGCGTCTGTTCTTCCTCCGAAAGCCCCTCACACCCCAACAGATGGAGAGAATATGGAGCTCGGAAGGTTTACCTAGGAGGTGGTAACAGTGAAGCCACTCATTAACACTGAATTTAACACTTCGTTAGCAACGCGGCTTCCTGTTGAGAGCAGCTAGTGCTGAATGTCAAATCCTCAGAGCATACACTGTGGCCTAGCAGGACAACAGCAAGCCTGGGCCCCTTTAACACACCCTTTAAACACAGTCCTGTTGTCCCACAGGTTTGCTGGTGTTGAGCTGTTGAAAACCATCAAATATAATTAGATCGGCTGATGACACCTGAGGTATATTTCTCTGGCTAGTCATGAACGGGAGCGTTTCTACCTGAGTGTGTGTGTGTGTATGTGTGTGCAGTGTGCCAATTTGTCAGGTTTGAAGCAACAACAGTCTCGTGCTGGGATGTGCTTTGGCACCATCAGAGAGTGATAAGACAGAATAATATGATCTTATTGGTGGTGTGCTTTGTTCCCATGGAAATTGGTCAATTTTAGCAGGCGGCTGAGAACTTTGGTGGAAGAAACAGGAAGGTTAGATCCCAGAGGTGCATTCACATAATTAAGCTTCCTCACCAGGACTTCCAGGGCTAACGTTGGGGTGTGTTGTGAAAAAAAGTGGTGACAGTGGGTGTTTGAGATGCATATTGTGGCAAAAAATGATGGCTGTGTTTTTAGGCCACCATTAGTACGTTTTAGAGAGCCTGAACTCTTTTTATGCTGCATGTTTGTGATGCACTTTTTTCATAGGAACTATTAATTTATTCAGAAATACATTAAAACGCAATTCTTACCTACAATGACTTGAACTCTTTTTGTTTATGAATTAAACGTTACTTAATATATACTTTTTGATTGCATAAAGACAAAAATATCAATGTGAAGAACTGTACCAATATCATAATTAAGTATAATATTTTAAATAACAAAACTGCTTATTACCTTTGAGTGCTAAAAAGTATGTGGTGCGGCCTATAAAGTAATGTTCCAACCAACATACAGAAAAAACTAAACAAAATACAGGAAAGTATATCAGAGAGAGGACCATCTTCATAAATATTTTTGATATTTAGAAAAAAAAGAACATTTTCTTGAAAGAGAACTTGGCATCTGTGTGTTTTCTTGTTCTTTATCAAGGACACTGTCCACCATGACATTGACCCTTATAAGTAGTTATACGGAGATGCTGACTTGAAACTGATCGCTTGTCTTTTTTTTGCAGACTGTGTTGTCTCTGTTATGGCGGCAGTAAAAGAAAGCGCAGAGGAAGACAAAGAGGTAGAATCTTCCTCTGATGACACTCAAAAGCTGACAAGCACATCTTCTCCCAACAACAACAATAACAGCTTGGATCCACCAGAGCCCCTGCCCTTGGACAGTCACCAAAACCCTTTAAATGGAGTCCAGCCGAACCCATTTGTCTGTGGTAGCGTCCCTGCTGCCCCCAGCACAAACGACTCATTGCCTTCAGGAGCACTTGTTAATGGAGCTGCTTCACACTGTACCTCAGAGGAGCCCTGCGTCCACAACAAAGACATGTCCCCTCTGCCCGGGACAGACACCAGCCCTGAGGTGTTACCGCCTCCCAGTGAGCTTCAATCAGACACCCGGCAGAAAACAGAAGGGTGCGCCCTAAAAGTGCGGCCCGCACGGGCCTCATCTGAATCAAACAACAGTGACGGTGAGGCCCCCTTAGATGTGCTGGTGGGGGAAGGCTTGGATAACAGGCCAATCAGCCGACTGTTGGCTAGAAAGGGAATCAAAGCAGGGTGCTTATGGGACTTTGATTCGGAGTTGTCAGAGAGTTCCTCTGATGACTGTGATGGTCTGAACTGGGGCCTGCAGGAGAAGTTCATGCGGATACTGTTGAAAAGCAGCGTAGCAGGTGATGGAGTAAGAACAAAGGTAGAGATTGATGGAGCTCCACCTGCCAAGCGAAGACGGAGGATGCGTAAAAATCATGCCATGGAGAGGGCTGACACTGGAGGACAGGTTTATGATGGCTTTGATTACGCATCCCAGAATTCCCTAACCGACGAAGACTCCGATTTTGAGTCGTCCATTAACAAAGAACATGCCTTCAGGAAAGAGCCAGAAAGTTTGAAAGCATATGCCGGCTTGCGCCTGGAGAAATTCTGCGACAAGTCAGCTGCCATGCAGGAGCTAATTTCAAGCGAGAAGGAAGAGAGATGTGATGAAGGTGGCAGCGATGTAGAAACAAACACCTACATGGGTGAAAAATCGGCACGGTTAAAGACAGAGACAAAAACAGGCGAGGAGCTGTCCTTCTTCCCGTGTTCAAAGTGCAACGATAATTTCAAGGAGAAGAGGCATTTGCATAGACATATGATGTATCATTTAGATAGGAATAATAAGGTGAGACAAGAAGACATTCCCCGACCCTTTATATGTAGAGAGTGTGGGCGTTCGTTCCGAGACCTAACCTCTCTGCAAAAGCACATGATAATCCACCAGGTACGGAGAGAGAGGCTGATGGAAGAGATTAAAGGTTTCAGTAAGATAGATGTCGAGGGAAGAAGAGCTTGTCTTCAGTGTCCCCAGTGCGTCTTTGGAGCGAAGTGCCCCAAAACTTTCGTCCATCCTAGCAAAACTAATGAGAAGGAGAAGCAGTCTTATAGCTGTGAGGAATGTGATCACATGACTACGACTGAAATGGAGGCACATGAGTGCACAGCTCACCACAACGCATGTGGCAAGACTGACGACTTTTTTGTATGTAAAATTTGCACATTTAGAACTAAGAACATATATAGTTTCAGAAAGCACGTGGAGCTTATCCACGGGCAAAATTTGAACAATTATGAACCTCAACCACACAGCAATGTGGATGACCACATAAAAGCTGTGTTGGTCCAACCCAAAAACATGGATTCATCTTTACTTATGCCAAAGATTCAAAGCACAGAGAAGCGGTCTGTTAAGGACAGAGTTCAGCTGCCCTTTAGGCCCAATGGCTCCGCTGACCTTAATGTGAAAAGCAAAGACACACAAAAAGCCTGTGATGGTTTCAGCTCCTCGCTGATCAAATGGAGCCCTGGCAGCCCAGCAAACAAGCTGTCACCATTCTCACTGAGAAGTGACAAGCCAAGCAAATTATCCCCTCTGCCTACAGAGAAAATAGACGTGACAACAGGTCTCCCGTATGTCGAAGAAGACAATCAAGAATATGAAAGCGCTGTCTCCGAAAAGAGGACAAAATATCTTTCCAGCTTTGACGTACATCTTACAACGAAAACAGAGATCGTGAGTAAAGCAGCCTGTCTGAACCCTGGCACTGAGAGCCGTCCCAAAGATCCTTCAGCCGGCAGTACTTTAGCACTGCAAACGCTGCGGCACAAAGTACCCTCGAAAAGAAAAATGTCAATCCCATATCGCAACACTCATGCCGATATTCCTCATGTGCGTCTTCCAAAATGTGAGCCTGAATCTCCACAATGGGACTCTAGTACACCACAAGAGGGAGATGACTATGAAGGTGCTCAGGATTTCAGCGACTGCACCAAAGAGTATTCGGATCGGTTTCATAGCAATACCCCCAGTGATTATTTCATGCCTTTCAACAGCAACATTCCGGACTATGCCAATCATACTAATCCAGACAATAGCACGGAGGTGGACAGTGATGATATTTGTACATTTATAGTGAAGGAGGAGTGTATTGAGAGTATAATAAGTGAGGATAACCCTGAGCATGTTGTCTATCAGCAAAGTGAGCCTTATGCAGAATATATTGTTAACCCTTTGCCTTTGGTGGGCAGGAAGTGCTGTCCCTATTGCCCCGCAGTGTTTGAGTCTGGGGTGGGCTTGTCCAACCATGTGAGAGGACACTTGCATAGGGTGGGGCTAAGTTATGATGCTCGTCATGTGGTGTCACCTGAGCAAGTGGCATCTCAGGACCGCCAGCCTCGCATACGCAGAAAGATTCCCTCAGTGAATCGCAGAATCAGAAAAGGTGATTATTGTTCACCTTTCCTTGTTCAAGTCATTGTGATTTTAGATAATGCTCTCAAACTAAAATCACACATGCATAACCTATATTTATGTATGTGTACAAACATTTCTACATGTAACTTATTCATTTAAAGTAATTATGTGCTTTCATCATGGCAGATAAGCCAGAGTCTAAAACCGAGCATACCTGTCCGCTGTGCCTGGGCTGGTTTGACACTAAGACCGGCCTCTCCAATCATGTGCGGGGTCACCTGAAGCGGATTGGCAAGCCAATTTCGGGCGCTAGCAAGTCACCTCTCTGCATCCTGATGGAACTTCTTCAGGATGAGACGGAGTACAGGAACATTATGAGGGTGTTTGGTTCCAGGCCGCACTTATCTAAACCTTTTGTCTCTCAAAAGTTTGCCAGCAGCGATGGACTGTTTCTTACATCCTCCGGCATTCCCATGAAGATCCACCATACAACTGGCCCACCAGATGAATGGACAATGATCAGACCTTCCCAGGTTGACAGAGAGAGAAAGAGGACCCATAAGGTCCAATCTAGCACTTTAGAGGATCTGCTGGGAAATAGGAAAGTGGAGCAGGAAATGGAGGTTGAAGGTCACTCCGAGGAGGCCAGGACTCCTTTGACCATCTCCTCCACTAGTGGCAGTTTACCCAGAACACCATCTGTGAAGCTGGATCCTACCTGGAGCCAAGGTTAGGAACCACACACTCACCCATTCATGTGTTATTTGTTGTTACCTATACTAATTTACAAATCTCATTTTATGTCAATCTCTGAAATTCAGAAAAAAAAAATTTAAACGCCAATGCTGCAGCTGTGGTTCTTTTAGTAACAAGTTTCAGGGAAGTACCTTTATTTCAAATTTGAGACATTAGTAGTCTCATTGAACCTCTTGAAGAAAAATTGGCCCTCAAACATTAATGACGAAACATTTCATGTGTAATTATGTTTTCTCAACAACAGCTTCAGATTGTGTAAGCGTCTTTAATAACAGGTTAATAATGACCCCTAGTTATTTAAATTGAAGTACAGTGACAGTCCTTTTCTCCACCAAAATACATAAACAATGTTTGAGTTGATTAGCTTTGTTTTATGTCTGTACCAACTAATCACAACTTCTGTTGCAGCATTGAATTAAAGGGGTGGTTGATTGCGATTTCTAAAGCATGTTCTAAAGAATGTTCTAAAGCAACAGTTCTCAATACTGTTCCTCGTGTTGCCTGCTCTGCAAACACTCTTCATCTCTCTCTCTCTCATTCAGATTGTCAGATTAGCTCCAAATAATACTGTTCCAATTATACACTTTTCACATAGCTATGAGAAGCGTTATACATGGACGCATGTGCAGTTGCCGTACTGTATTACAGCTTTAATCAGAATTAAACCATATAATAGAAGCTAACAGAAGCAGTAGCATTAACATACAACAGCATTTCTAAAAGTAGGAGACAACAACAAACAAACATACCATTAAGAGCTGTGCTGCGGTCCTCTTCACCAATATTCTCAGAGTCTCATTCACGCTCATATTGATAAGCAATATATATGACGCCACTGTTTACAATTCAAGCGAAGCACATGCTGAGGTGAGAGGGGCGGGACGTTTCGACGTACAGTTGGAGGTTTAGCGAATCACAACACACTGAGCCAACTAACCAATCTCAGCCCATCACGTATTTCTGAGGGATGGGCTTCATATAACCAGGAATTAAATCGAGGCGTTTGCCAGAGAAGGGACAGAGCAGTGTTGAATAAAGGTAAATGAACACATGTTAGACTGCAACCCATAAACACAATCAAGCCTAGAAAAAAAACAGTAAACCACCCCTTTAAATTTTTGTTTGTTCCTCTATTGAACAAAGCCATTATCAAGGCTCAGAAATTCATATTTGTATTTACCATGAAAAAACCTTACTTATATATTTGATTACATATGCCCATTTAGCATCAAGTTTAGTTGCTGAAAAAAATATTAGGCTCTAATTGGCCATTAATTTCTATTTTCTCGTGGATTGTAAATGGACAAAGAGAGCTTGAAAGTACCATTGATACTGAGCAATTTTAGTGAAAACAAAACCCCTCCATGACAAGAAGCTTTTGCCTGTTCACTGACAGCTGAGCGTGTGATCTGTCTTGTTTCGAGTGATGTTGAATCAAAGAATCTGAGAGTGACAGACAGGTGAGGTTTCAGATATCTGGGTCACAATCCAGCGTTGAACATTCTTTATTCCCATAACATAGGGTTTTTATTGTTGTTAGTCTTTTGTTAATAGTTATAGCCCTTGAAGTGCAAATAATAAAGTAGTTTGTTAAGTGCCGTACCATTGATTTGAGATATTTACAGTAAGCATGGGTAGAAATGATCAATACAGTGAAACATGACTGCACAGCCTTGTTTCACAGCTGCTCTCATATGTTTTTCCACCTCTACTGCCTTCATTATTTACAGTGCACCTTAAACCCAATTTCAATCATACACTCCATATTAAATATGTATGACAGACGCCTCATACTTAAGACAAAGTTCTCTTCCTGTAACCTTGAAGTTGCCAGTTGATGCCATTAAAAGAGAGGGAACACAAGATTCAGAGAGTGCATGGTAAAAGTTTGCCACTCATTGAAATATTGTAGCAGGTACAAAAAGAATGAATGTCATCAAAAGTGGCTTTGAAATTCAAATGTAAAACGCATAGCGTTCTTTTATGTACTACTGGAAACACATCAGCTGTATTTGCACATCTTTGTTTCATGTCTACCCAAATAAAACTCCTATTTCATTAATAAAAAACAAATTAATGAAGTTTCACAATCACGTTTATTTCACAGGTTGTCCATTTTAATTGGATATACACTGTTAAATACATTTGATTTGACTGTTCAACCAGACTCATATAATCAGGTCTGTTTTTTATGTTCTGGTGGTGGAGCACTAACAACTATTGCAGGAGGTTCAATGAGACCAGTTAGAAAAAAAAGAAGTTTGTGTTTTTCAGAGTAGTCTAGATAAGTACATATGTAAATCGTGAATTAATATTTTCTTAAGACAATAAGAGCTTATCATCTCAGAAGGAGTTTTGTGCATGTCCTTTCGCTGATTTTACCCATAATGACCAAAAAACTTCATGTCTTCATGTGCATTTAGCTATCTTCAATTATGTTTGTAATAGGACTATTAATTAAAAATGTTGATTTGGTACAATATTATATATATATATAATTTTTTTTTTTTTGCGTTGGCCCAGTTGATACTACAGCACAGAATGAGTAAGAAACCATCCACACAGGACACATTCTTGTTTTTAAAAACATCAAAACAGACATCAGATTGACGTCAAAAAACAGGTCAAATATGCAAATCAAAGTGGTGTCAAAAACTTGACATTATGTTGATTGGATGTAAATTGAATGTCAAACATATTGGCCAACACATTCATTAAACCAGTTTCAGTGTGGGATTAACTTCCTATTTTCACTCTATTACCATCGGAAGAAATTGCCATCCAAACTGAGTTTAAAATGATGTTACTGACCAAGTCTCNGGAAGAAATTGCCATCCAAACTGAGTTTAAAATGATGTTACAGCATCCTGATCAAGTCTTGTCTAATATTTGATGTCAAATTGATATCAAGGTTCCCGCTGGCTTATGCAATACAACACGAACACAATAAACACATCGTACCTAACAATTAATTTTTCTTGACCCAAGTATACAGTAAAATCACCTAATATAAAACCCTGATTATAAAAGATATTGTTGATCATGAAACATTTCTACCATATATTATGGCCTATATAGTCAAGCTTCATATAACAGCTGTAGATTAGCATTAAATGAACACATTTCATCTAAAAATACAGTGAGAGCAGATTAATAGTTTTAAACATTGCCCCTAAAAAACAAACAAACAAACCATCAAACAGTGCAAATACTGAGAACATACAACTACATGTCCTCAAAAACAGAGTGCACAGCCGATCTTTATGATATGAAAACAGATGGAGTGGGAGGTGATGACACTCAGGGAATCACAGTTTTATTTTCTTCAAGCTGCTGTGTTCCTTTTCTAAATTACACACTCATGTAGCCATATAACATGCTTTGGCTTTTTAAAGAGCAGTCATGAGTGGAGAGCAGCTACAGAAAAAAGCACAGGTCATCGAACTGTTATTTAAATGCTCATTAGCTCCAAACTTTTTATTTATGTGTGATCCAGACAATAAGAAGATCTGCATCCACTGCAACACGACGTTCCACAGCGCTGTCAGCCTGTCCAATCATCTCCGAGCATATGCGCGCCGGAAGAAAATTGCCTTATTAGAAGGAACAAGTAGGATTTCATACTTGCTCTTCCAATCTAATCTAATCTAATCATCCAGCCACTCAGCTTTTCGTTGATTTTAATTACGTCGTTTGTTTCACAGCGTATGATTGTAAACAGAAGAGGCCGAGATCAAGGCCTGGGCCAAAAAGAAAGGCGTTTTCATCTTCGCACGCCGCCTCTGAAGTGATCTACAGGATGACCTGCAGGTACTTTACAGCACTCCTGCACTCTCTCCTACCACTAGCAGGAGTTCTTATATCTGTCTTTCTTTCCCCCAGGTTCTGCGATCTGATCTTCCAGGGTCCTCAGTCAATTCAGGAAGACTGGATCAAGCACTTGCAGAGGCATCTTATGCACACGAGTATCCCCGGCGTGGGTGCAGGTATGGTGGAAGTTTCGGCGCTGTGTAAAGAGCTGTGTTCTCCATCTCCCCCCGAGCGCCTGCTTCTGGATACACACCCTCCTCTCAGTCTGCCTGAGGGGGTCTCCTAAGCCACGTTTACACACCAGCTACGCTCGCTGTACACCTGTTCTGCACATGTTCATAAACAAATACACATATAATACTGTATATACATCTATATATGAATACAGAATAGAAATATATAATATAAATGAAAGAGTTTCTTATATTGCATATTATTCTTTTTTTTATTTCACAATTTTATTATGTAAATCTTCGTTATGACATTATTCGTAAGGGCATGCAATTTGCAACATAGATGTAGAGCTATATTTAGATCTTGGATGTGCACATTATGCAGTCTCTCGCCGCAGACTGCAGTTCTCAGCTGCTGCGACTTGCAAGTCTAAAATCGTGCAACTAGATTTTAGAAACTGTCCAAATAATACAATTCAGAGGTCACTGTTTTGAACATGGTATTATGTTGACTGGTCAGCTTCAAAGACACAAGGACTTACTGCTATTTACTGTAATTTTACGGCGCAATGTTTATTTACACTGACAAAAAAAAATACGTATAACCTATTTTTTAAGAGAGTATATCAACATGATAATATATATATACAATACAAATAGTGCTTCATTTACGGTTAAGAATTCTTATATCTACTCTCATGCATCATTTAACATGTTGAGGAAAAAATATCATATTGCGTATACAAAGCATTAGAGCCCAAAACTTGTAATCACAATCTATTACAATATTTTTAATGTCATTATCAAAGAAATGAACTGTGAACTTTATGACTATATCAATGAATATTTTTCAAAAAGTTTCTAGCTGTTTAGTAATATCATGGGCAATACTGTCATGAGGCAATATTAATTAGTTGTATCTATATAATGTCAAAAAAGGTCATTGTTCTATATTGTTGTATGTTGCTGAAACCCCTGCAAATACTGTTTTTGCTCATCATTTTATGGTGCTAAAATGTAAGGTATATCACACAAATTAGAATAACACAACTAATTATGATGTTTTACTTTAGGATACTTAAGGGAATCTTTACCACTCATTCTTTCAGAGGTAAATGATTTCTTAGCATTTGATTGTAAATAAATCTGTAGGTAAAGACCAAATGGAGGTGTATTCCTCCATGCCCTGGTCAGCCCTTCAAATAGTTACCATGTAACTATATACCATTACTTGGTGATGATAATGTGCAAGCACATACCGATCAATTAAGGTATACAATGTGTTAATGAGCAGAGGAAGCGTTAACACGTTGTATTTATGTCTCTGTTAAGTCTCTAATAGCCAATTAAAATGTAATTGTGATTTAAACCTTTGTATCTTTTTCTGCTGTAATACTTTAATTTACTTTACACAGTCACTTTGTTGACAAAGGCTCTGTCCAGCAATGTCGTTCTGTAAGTATCAAAGATCTCCATGGTATCACGTCGTCTTTGTGTAGAGAAACAGCTCTGATAATATCAGAGAAAATGGCTTGACCGGGGTCTGTTTTCAGGTTCATCAGTAAGCGTCTGGACCGGGAGGCGACCTCACAGTTTGTCCCGGGCAGAGCTTAGACTGGCGATCAAAGCTGTACAAACCAATTGTCATCACGTTCCTCCAGAGGGAATTTGGAGTACATTAATGCCCCTGCTTTGGGAAATAATTGTATCTCTCTGTGACTTCATTAGGCTCTCCTGGCCGAATCAAAAGACACTCCACCAAGGCTGGAAGCTGCATGGTGGGCAGACAGTGTCCCAAAGGGCCGAATGAATAAAAAACGAGGGATTATAATGAGATTGAGCTAACCATGACCAGGATTGAGTTTTTCCATTATACCACTGGCAGCTTTAAGAATGAGGTGGACGAGGGGGGAGGCAGGAACATAAAGAAATGTGTAAGATCCACACCAGCCATCTGCCACGGGGCTGTGCCGCTGACAGACCAGAGCACGCTTATCATTAGGCAGTGAATCAAAGAGGCCTGCTCTCTGGAGATTCCTCCATTAAAACAGTATACAAGTGTCATCCCTTCTCGGTGTGCAAGAGAGCACATCTTATCTGAATCAGGAGGCATAATGACTCGGCTTTGGGAAACCAGAAAGAGGCTTTCTATTAATCACCATATTTTATTTGTTAAATCGAACCTCTAGAACGTATGAGGAAGAGATTGCACACTGTGTTGTTTCATATTAATGGTGTAACCTTAGGTGGTAATTAAAATCGCCCTCTGGCGGATAAGCACGCTCTTAATATTTCATTGGCATGGTTATGACAAAGGCAGGCTAAGAACCGCAAGAAGGATAAAGAGGGGTTATCTCACATTACATTTATCTCCTGATAGTAGTCTCAGGTGCACCTGACACAAACACCAGGAGATACCGTTGATTGATTGACTGATTGATTGATGGGCACTTTCTCCTCTTTCTTAGTGTTTTTCACTTCACAAAGACTGCCACTTGTCTTGACTTTTTCCCTCCTATGAAGTGGCAGGAGCGACCTGGAGATCGGGACCGGTGACCGANCTGCCACTTGTCTTGACTTTTTCCCTCCTATGAAGTGGCAGTAGCGACCTGGAGATCGGGAACGGTGACCGAGCCCTCGATGCTGTCGACCATGCCCTTGCTTTTGCTTTCGGTCATTCCTAAAGTGTAAGAGCCTTCACTTCCTCTGTGAAAAGACAGGAACAGAGAGAGAGAGGAAAGAGAGTGTGAGAACAAAAAAATCAATAGGTTTCCATTATCTGGTTGGGCAGTGTCACTGGCCTGTCAATGATCCCGCTACAGTCCCAGCACAAGGGTGAGACGAGCCCCCAGTCAATCGCCACTGACAAGAGGAAAACATGCTGACAGCAACCAGGAACAAGTCAGAACACAGATTTGCACTTCAAGCGCTCGTCCGAGGGGGTGGTGTGAGGGGCCACCAAACGGCGAGGGGCCAGGCTCGGGCTGAGAGGGGGGCACGGTACAGCGGGCTCTGGCCGGGTTTTCACCCCCTTGTCTGAATGTCTCACTCCCCCTCACAAACGCTTTTATCCTCACATCAATTATTTACCTCTGGATACACCAAAGGAAACCCAGGTGCACTGATTGTGGCCAAGAGAAATTCATCACCTTCGTGGTCGCCACAAGCTCGCGGTCTCTGTACCGTTCCTTCTCTTTCTCCCCTCTTTGCTACTCATCTCCAACAACCTGTCCCACAAAAAAAATAAAATAAATAAAAAAATATACAGTACTGAATATGCATGTAGGTGTATTCTCTGTCACTTAATGCAAATCAGTTAAAATGTAGACAATGTGTCTCGCTATTTTATGTACTGTGATGCTTGAAAACATAGAGTAGCCTAGGCTACTTTGCCTCTAGAGTATCTGTAAAACAACAAGAAACAGCCCAAGTTAAATCCAGTTTACAGACTCGTTAGGGGGGTGTTAGTATCACCCCTCCATTTGAACCTGCTTAAACCAACCCTCTCCCGCTGACCGCTGAGTAAGAGAGACATCAACCACTCCACAAAACCAGAGAAATCAATACATTTTGACAAGGATGAAACCTGTTTGGGATGCACCATTTTGGTGCTCCAAAAATATGCTTTAGCCCTTGTCACATTCAATTAGATCTGTATGGCTTGTCTGAGGTTCACCACAGTCAGCTTTTGTGGAGCAGGAAATCCATTTCTCTGTGTCTGTGTTTATATCTGTATTTCTTGTATGTTAGGATTTTAAACAGCGTTTATTCTTAAACATTAAGGTGAAATTGCAACCGTATCGTCCCTAATTATGTGTAACTAGGTCTTATAACAAAGGTTAATGAGAAATTAGCTCGCCCGTTCGTTCTAAATTATTTCTAATGGACGGTTTTTACAAAAGGCTTCAAGCTCTCGGGGCATCATCTGACATGCGGTATAGAGCCTATTAATTAATGTGCTTTCCCGCCAATTGTTTTTCAATTAGTCCGCCTTCTTTTTTCCCCTGATTTCCCTTTCCTTGTCTACTGCACTAATTTGGTATAGTGGATGACTGCAGGGAATTCAGGTTAATATGTTGACAAGCCTCGAACAATAGAGTCATGTCGCTCTGCACGCTCGACTGCTTCGGTTCATTTCAGCAGCTGACAGCAGGTCCTAATCATCAGCTGCCCTAAAGACACGTCATTACGTACTATTATGACGACATAATTACACTCGGCTATATTAGAATGTTTCCAATTAATTACGTAGAATTAATTACGTAGCCTACAATGGAAAAACAAACAAACTTTGTATCCTGGATGATTTTAATTCGCCCGATTACTATTGTATTTTTAATTAGTGCAATTATTATTATTTCTTATGTGATTTGATTAAAACGTCTTAATATAGTCGTGGTCTAAATATACGGCATAACACGGCATGTTATGATTGAACTGGTGATTCATATGTGAATAAATAGAGTTAAACGCCAAAAGTTATAGGCAATATAACATAATAGCAACAACAACATATGTTAGCCTATGGTGACAAATTTTTTATAGCTAGCTATAGATTCTTTTTGTGTGTGCGTGTGTATGTATAGACTCTTTTTCGTGTGTGTGTG
>SCHK01419496.1:17706-31606 GCA_004124795.1 Poropuntius huangchuchieni | reverse complement strand
GAAGTTGGAGAATGAGCCTATTTCCAAAAAAAGTGGAGTGTGAACTTAAAGGAACACTCCATCATCTACACTCTCTGCTATTTGATTATTGCTTATTAATTGTTAGGATAATTGTCTTGCTGTGTTTGGTATCACTTTTATGGACACTTTAGTAACTCCCTGTAATCAAATGAAGGTTGTGTGTCATTCAATATTAATAGTGTCTATATATGAATTCAGAGGGATCATGACATATTATACAGTTTAAAAAAAGTTTAATTTTTTAATGAAATTATTAAGTAAGAATGGATTAAGTTGACCAAAAATGACAGTAAAGACATTTATTATATAACAAAACATTTCTATTTCAATTAAATGCTGTTCTTTTGAACTTTCCATTCAAAGTATCCTAGGAAGAAATTTGTGGTTTTAAGAAAAATATTAAACACAACTGTTTTCAACATTGATAATAATAAGAAATGTTTCTTGAGCACCAAATCAGCATATTAAAATGATTTCTGAAGGATCATGTGACACTGAAGACTGGATTAATGCATGATGAAAATTCAGATTTATTATCACAAGAATAAATTACATTTAAAAATATATTCAGATTTAGAACATTAGTGTACATTTTTTTCTCATAAGGTTTACTTACAATATTAACCAAAAATGTAACCTAAACATTCATTATTTAATTTTCTCAATGACCCTTACAATTAAACAGTGTAAAACTGGGTCCAATATATATTATTTTTATTTGTTGTGCCACATAAACCATTCAATTCAGACTGAGATGTTTACAGACCATGTTAATAATAAACTTCAGCTGCTTATTTTTAATGCTAGGTTTAATTAATCACCCAGTTTGAATCATTGATGTGTGAGACATGTATTTATGTATTTATCTATGTATTTTTGTCAGGCATTTGTGAGTCATTTTTGTTGTTACATTTTCAGTAAATGTGCATCTTGTCTTGTGCATGCAAATGTACAGCATGTCTTGCAGCATGAAGAACATCTTGAATCCTTTAATAATAAGAATGTTCTGTCCCATCATCCTAGGTGGAGGAGGAAGAGCCGCAGGCCAATCATGCTATGATGATCCAGGATGCACTGCAGCAGGCCACAGTGGGCCTGGGAGAAGAGCACCATCTAGTGGTTTCTTCAGATGATATGGAGGGCATCAAAACTGTTACAGTGTACACACAGGGAGAAGACGCGTCCCAGTTCATAGTCTACGTTCAGGAGGCAGTTCAGGAGGCTGTGCAAACTGAGGAGACCACCACAGTATAGAGCATAGTAAGATGGAGTTTTAAAACTACTAGCTAGCTAGTTCAAATGCTGTTTTGTTTTGTTCTTTTGCTATAGTTACTCCGTTCAGGTCTCGAACAGACTATTGCAGCCATACCTAGAGGTTATAGGGACCTATCTTGCACAATTGTAAATAATCAGAAATGAACAGTAGCGGTGAATAGTCATAGCCTTGTGCTACAAAAAATAGATATGTTTCCCGACCAGGGGAATCAGCAGAAGCAATAAGGTTTAAAGCATTTGCAAAAATCTTGAGACCTAATCACAGTAGATAAAGCCAGTTGCACATAACAGAATCTATTTTAGAAATTAGATTTGTTTTTTATTATGTAGAATTTTTTTTCATGTACTATCATTGCCTGCAAGCATAAGTATGTATGTAACAGAGTTACTGTGTGACTCTGGCCTTCTCCACATTTTTTATATAAATCTCCCATACAGTGTATGGCTATCATAATAGTAAACCAAGTTATTTAATGGGTGGTGTTGCGTATTATTGACACACTTTTTTTTGTCAGTAAATGAAAGTCACTTTAAAGCTGTCTACCAATACAGCATCAACTACACTACGTTTAGAAGGTCTAATGAAAGGTGAGATTTTTGAAAGATGCCTCTAATGCTTAGCAAGGCTGCATTTATTTGATCAAAAACATACTTTAAAATAATTAGATTTTAAAATGTAATTTATTCCTCTGATGACAAAGCTGAAATTTCAGCAGCCATTATCTTCAGTGTCACATGATCCTTCAGAAGTCATTCTAATATGCTGATCTGGTGATCAAGAAACATTTATAATTATTATTTATTGCATTTATTTGAAATAAGATCATTTTAATGCATCCTTGCTGAATAAACATTAATTTACTTTATAAAGAATCCTACTGACCCCAGACTTTTAAATGGTACTGTACACAACTGAATTTATTTAGCTGAACACAAAAGATATTTTGAAGACTATGGGGAATCAAACACTTATTAAACACTTCTATTCAGCATAATATTGCAAGTGACCAAAAGAAGTGATTTCAGTGTCTCCTGTTGTCCTCTTCCATCAACTCTGTGACCTGGCTGTCCACCAGGCTGTCCTCATCACCGTCCTGCTCCTCTCTGTCCTCTTTTTGAAGGCTTCTGGACAACAGAAAATCCTTAGGAGTGATATCATTATCCTTCATCCATTTGGACTTTTTCTTCTTTTTCTCTATGAGTTTCTGCTTCCTAATATCTGCTAGCATATCCAGCTGCTCTTGTGTTAGTCCTCCAGCAGCAGGACTCTGTGTGAGAGAGTCTCTCGCCCCCTTCTCTCGTTTATAGGCTTCGATCTGTTTGTGCAGAGCATCGTGATCGACACCAAACAAAACGGGTCTTTTGTTGTCTTCGGATTCCATCAGCTGCAGTTTGGTCCTTTGGAAGATTGAACAAATTAGAAATTCATTTTTAAAAATTGATTTAGTTTTATTAGAACCAAATTGTTCTTACCCAACATCGTTGGTGGATAAATGATTTATGTTATCTTCATCTGGACCAAAATCTGCTTTCTTGAGAAGGTTTTCAATCTAGTTAGAAAAAGAAAAATAATATATATAAGATATTCCATCTTTTACGACAGTAAACTCAGTGTAAAATCTATCATTGTTACCTCAGTGACAGCAGCATATTCTTTATCTCTGATGAAAACCACAGGTGGAACATTGCCAAGGATTTGGTGAGAGATCAGAAGGTGCCTGAAAAATAAAATGTCAAATTATGGAATTCTTTTTTCAACTTCTTAAAACTAAAGTAAAATATAGTGTGAGAAATACATACCGTATACGAGGAGCACATTTATTTAAAGCTTGCTGAATATGGCTGTCTTGCTCAGTTGACAGACTTGTCTTCCAGTATATCCGAGAAGCAGAGAAATCTGGTGATAGTGAAACCTTGCGTGGACAATAAGACAGTTTTGTACTGTAAGTACTGTAAACAACATTTAAGAAGAAATTACATGGTTCACCTTTGGGTATGAACCATGTCCATTTTGGGGTATACTATCCTGTTAATTATTGAATGTGACCCTGGACAACAAAACCAGTTTTAAGTCACATGGGTATATTTGAAGCAATAGCCAAAAATACATTGTATGGGTCAAAATTAGCGATTTTTCTTTCATGCCCAAAATCATTAGGATATTAAGTAATTATCCTGTTCACTGAATAGATTTTTTTATAAATTTCCTTCCGTAAATATATTAAAAATATATTTTTGATTAGTAGTATGCATTGCTAAGAACTTCATTTAGACAACTTTAAAGGCAATTTTCTCAGTATTTTGATTTTTTTGGCACCCTCAGATTCCAGATATTCGAATAGTTGTATCTCAGCCAAATAGTATCCTGTCCTAACAAACCATACATCAATGGAACTTATTTACTCAGCTTTCAGGTGATGTATAAATGTTGGTTTTGTTGTCCATGGTCACCATGTGGTTAATTATGGTAAGGAATTTCGAAGAAAGAGCATATCCTACTTTGGAAATCTGCACATTGTAGGCACTGATCTCTGAGTTGACCTCAAAGGAGCTCAGTAAGTCTACCACTGCTTTGTAGATGATGATGTTGAGAGTCCTCACACGAACACTGTCCTCTTTATTTCGCTTTGGTGGTTTCAGAAATCCAGGCTGACTAAGTGCTGAGGCCTGGATGGGCAAAATGTGTAAAAGACCAGTAAATCAGTTTTAATGCGTGCAGTCGTACTGCTTACGGAGTCAACACAGCTTAGTTGTTAACAATTGCGATATTTTACAAGAGTATATAGTACTTAAAGACAATACATAAAATAAAGAAATGAATTAAATTATATATATATATATATATATATATATATATATACAGCTCCATTGATAGATATAGAAGAATTCTTACCTGCAGAGGAGATTCATACCATTGTTTTTTCCTGTGAAGAAAGATAATATCATGCAACTTTGTAGTCAAAACTGGCGTAACTTTGTTTATTTATTAATTATACAAAACGGAGACTCACTTCTTTTTGGCCAGCATCTTCATCAGTTTATTTCCTCCAGACAGACAAGCTGAGCTATGAATACTACTAACGTTACTTTCTTTCAGTATACCAGCCCAGGACAAGCGCTGTGTCTCCGGTCGTGCTGTCATTTTATAGATCATACTTGTTAATGCAGTAGTATATCGACTAAATGTGCATTCTTTACAGCAAACAACTCTTTTGACAGCCAACATGATCGCCAGCTTAGTATATCCTTGCACTCACGCTAGTTTCTGCATCGACTACATTTGTCTGAGGGCGAAGGCTGAAGTAATTGAAAAAAGATCGAGTCGATCGACGACACGGCAGAATGCCTTTCTCAGGCGCTTTGGTTCTGGAAGTGTTTTATTTCTTTTCATTTTCTCCATAGGGATTTTTTTATTTTTTTTTAAGTTTTAAGCTGAAAGCCATGAACTAAAACAATTAGCTAAGAGGTGAATCCCAACGTTACAAACATTTATGTAAAGCAAATATATATATATATGAAAATCTGGGAAAAAATAAATAAATAAATAAAACAAAACAAAAAATAAGACAAATGTACAAGATTTCGGTGAGGAGGTAAAGATTTCTTTGGGTAATATAGTTTTTCAACAGGAATTCCATTGTTGATTATTTAAATATTTTTTACTGATATAAAAATGAATAATATGCATAATGCAGGCTGATAGCTTCAACAAAAGCATATACTATTGATTTTAGTTGTCTGAAAATAGAATATGAAAGTGAAAGTGATTTTTACTTCTGTAACCTGGCTATTTAACTTTTAGTCATTTTGTTCCACACCATAAATTATAAGTTATAAATTTAAGACGCAGTTTCAGTTATTACCATGTATAATAAATGTAATGACAAATGACAAATTAAACATATAAAATACCCATAAGTTGATAACATAAAGAATATCCTACTAGTTCAGTCATAACCAATTTATTTAGTAAACCACACATTTGTTATATTTAGTCACGTTTATTCCAAGAGGCAAATACAACTGCAAACTTTAAATAGGACATGGAGGCACTTGTCTTTTTTCACGTCTGAAAAATTACAGTGTATTATATGAAGGCGGAAAAAAAAAAGAGCATGAAAACACCAAAAAGTCTCCCTTCTGGTGATACAGCTATGAAACGCTGCCTAATTTGCCAGTTAGTAGTAATAGTTAACCAAGTCTTAATTTTCTGTACAGTTCTAATATAAAATGTTAGACGCAGAACTATTTCACTAAAGACATCCCCAAATGTATATTACAAGTGAAAAAAACAAACAAAAGCATGACTCTAATATAATAATATAATATAAAAGATGGGAAAGTGAGTGTTTTTTTCTTGCAATAAAGATATGTAAACAAAACAAAAAACTTTTTAACGTCATTATATGAACTATATACAAAAATACAAAAACATAGAGTGTAGAGTCTTTTCAGCATTGCTGTAGGTTACCCTTTTTTCCAAATATACTAATGCCAAGAGGCAAACCATCTTATAAATGTGTAAATCAAGTAATTTTAAATAAACATTTTGCAATGGTTTACATCCTAGTGTGAACATGCTGCGTACAAACATAATTCATCTAACAAACTGGTTAGCCATCTTTACAGAGGCCGTACCTCTGAGATAAAGAGGCCATGTTCCATTTCATTTACATCCTCTTGTTTAACAGTTACCCCTGGGATGTAGAGGTCTTGTCCCATTTCGTTCACATCCTCTTTTTTAACTGTGACTGGTACCCCTGGAATGAAGAGGTCATGTTTCATTTCACTCATGTCCTCTTTTTTAACAGTTACCTGTGGAACGAGGCCGCCATGTTTCGCCTCGTCCAAGACCTTTTTTTTAACAGGCTTCACCTCTGGAATGAAGAGGTTGTGCTTCAACTTGTTCACTTCAATCATTTTGAACCCGAGACGTACACAAACCTTCTTCTTCTGAATTGCTTTCAAGCACTTGGTGAGCTTGCTGTTGAAGTGAGCCTTTACGTCAGCCTTGTTTATCCACAAACGGGAAGCTAGCAGTTCGATTTCAGTCTTCGTTACGTATGGCTTTCTGTGGAAGTACTGCGAAAGGAAGTCTTTTCGGTCCTCGAACGATGTCATCTCCATTCCCATTGGTTCCAAGACGAGCTTAACTGGAGCTTCAGGGACTTCTACTTTTGGAACTTTAGCGTTCCTTCTCCTGTTCTTCGGAGTGATTACTTCTCTCTTTGGCTTGGCGATTTCGAGGTTCCCCTGACAGGCCACGTCTGAAGAACTGGCCATCTGAGGAGAATTACATAAATCACCATCAGGACGTTCTGCTGTATCTGGATTCAGTTGCCTCTCTGCTTCCTTGACGGCTTTGGGAGCGCAACGGCACCGTTGCACGTGAATGGAGATTGTCTTCGGTGTCGATTTTTCGCTATACACCCCAAAACAATAAATGCATTTGTATGCAGGCGTTTTTAGTATTGCATGAATGGTGGGAACGATGTGGTGTTTCGTTTGAAGATGGCTCTCGTAGTCCTCAGAGTTCTGGAGCTTTACTTGGCAAAATGGGCAGGCGGTAGGTGTCGTCTTCAATGTGGTTGCGTATTCTGCCTTGTCTGGATACATTTTTATGTACAGCTTATCTTGAGAGCTGGTAACTAGTGCAAGGTTGAGCTCTCGGTTGTCAAGAAGGTCTTTGGGCACATCTGTGTTCAAATTAAAAGTGTTGAACATAAGGTTCCCCTCGTCGTCACAGTCGAGACTAAACTGTTCTTTAATGAAATTCCGATTTTCCTTGATTTTCAAACTGTGCTCTTTATTGGTGTGCTCCATGATCTGCTTGAAAGAGTAAAACATCTGAGTGCAGAACAGACACTTCAAGCCATGCAACAAATGCTGGAAAATACCCTGCTCTGTCAGTAAAATCTTACACCTCAGGCACTTGACTGTGTGATCGTCATGTTTTTTCAGAAACGGGGCAAGCACGGCCAACTCATTCGGCACAGAATTTCTGTTTATCGCTCTCTGAACTGTCGGCATGAGACCTGCGGGCACCACCGCTGAGTTTGTAGGTTGGCCGATCTGATTTTGCGTCAGCAGCACTTGAGCTGGACCGCCGTGGACGGGAACCGTGACTTGAACGGGCGCTAGAGTGTAGGTTGGGACACCGTTGACTTTGTTGCCTGTGGGAATGAGACGCACGGACTGCGAGGCTATGAGGGGAGCTCTGGGAACCGACTGGTTCAGCTGAAGACCTTGAGTAACAAGAATTGGCGACCTTACACCCATTTCGCCCGGGAGGTTGACCTGGACGCCAGGCGGAAGAAGAACCTGTTGTGCTTGATGGGTCTGCGGTAACCTGGGCATGGCCATAGTGATAGGTACCGGCTTAGGTGCGCTTTGGGGCATGTTTGGCATCATCATATTGATCGGCTTCACTACTGGAGAGGTAGGCAGGACTTGCGGCATCCCGCTGGGGGACTGCGGATGATGTGCGTTCTGAAGAGCGGCAACAGTCGTGCCTGACAGTAAAGCTTGCGTTTGTGGAGACAAAAACATCTGCCCTGCACCAGGAGAGCAAAACAAAGCAGCCGCGCTGCTTGGGCCGGCCAAAAGAACCGTACCGTTTCCATTTGTTTGCTGCATCTGCTGTGGCACATAGTTCGGCCTTGCAAGCAACGTGACCTGTTGCATCGCTTTTGGCGCAAGGTTCAGCAGATTCTGTAGTCCAGCCATTTGGTTTGTGCAGTCTTTTTCGATTATACAAGGCATTATTTGCCAGTGCAAGTCTTTGTGCTTCTCTGAACTCAAAATGTGATAGAGTAAATGTTCAATGGTCTCTGCAGGCAGTTTGCACACTTTGCAGTGATATTTCACTGATGCGCCGTCACGTATCTGCTCACCATCAGTCTTTTGCTTACTGTCCGAGCCGAGCCCAAAGTAGCGATCCAGCATCGCAGCATAGTGGTTAACCAAGACGTGTTTCTTCATCACATATAGTAAAGAGTCATGATAGCCACAGGTTGCGCACGTGTATCGGTCATCGGCAGCATCAGCGGAAACTGTAACTGACACGGTTTTTGGTGTGTGGGCCAAAGTGTGGCTAGGGTTGCTGTGAAGAGGTATACGATGGGTTCTTGATGGGAGCATGTGGAAAAACTGAATGTGTTGCTCTGTGACTTTCGGAGAGCTGACAAATGGGCAGTAGGGGCACATTAACAAACAGGCCACATCCAGATTATTCCAGTGACAGCGATGGATGTGACTTCTGAATGTGGGTACTGACCGGCTGGAGTACCAACACAGGCTGCAGCACAGAGCTTGGCTCCGGTATGGATACTGAGGAACAAAAGTAATATCATGATTTATATGACATGAAATAACATTTAAAAATAGTGTGTACAGTGTAAAAAAAAATAATTCCACTCAAAATTAAAAATGTAAATCACCAACTTTCTTTAATAAAGTCAAATGTTTTTAAAAAGACAAATGTTTTAACATATTTTACAGTGCAACATATGTTGTATACATAATCACCTTTTTTTTCTTTTTGCCAACATGACCATCAGTGAAATCATCCCATTCAGTGTTGTCAAAACTTGCATCACCAGCATCAAAACATTTGTATGTCTGTTGGAATTAAAGAAAATTTAATTAGCAGATATGATGGCATTCGCGTAAGTTATCATTGATCATGTGAAAAAAGAGACACTAAAAATAAAAATATAGTTTTATTATATAAGACATGTTTATTATTAAAATGACATTTGTCATTATCTAGAACTCATTTAAACTAAATGTAAAAATAGATGGAAATGAGCATGCACAGTCAAATATGTAATATAAGTTGACACTGATAAATAAAAAAAAAACACACACTAATCTCAGCTGATAATTAATATATTGTGCATTCCTATATTTTTCATTAAGGACCAATTAACATATCATAACTCAATCTTCTGGTGAAATGACAGACTTCTTTCTGGTGACATATGCTGGACTTCTCCAATCATATGGTCTGCTTAAACTCCACCCCTTTCTTATAATCGACTTCAAGCTCACATTCAGATCTGCTTCCATCAAATTAACAACCCATAAACAGAACTATATTTTAATCTAGATTTTAATCTCCCCAAAGTCTGTTTCTGATGTACTTCACAATACGAAAGAAATGAGCTATCTCCGTTACTTTGCAACTTTAATAGTAGTTTCTAAAAAGAAACTGAGATTGTCGTATTTTTTGCCAATGTCTTTTTTTTTTGTCTTGTACTTTTGCTGTGACAGTTTGTAAAGTTCTTTGAAATAACTGAAATAATTTGGTAAAGTCATACTAAACTGTAATGAAGTCAAAACCTAATCAGCACCTTAGAAGTACGTCTGTCAGCCAATCAGAATCGAGCATTAAACAGATGCGGGTAAAAAAAGAACAACAACCTACCTCCAATAAATCTTGACACTGCTGCATCCCGATGTCACACAAAATACTTTTAACGCGTTTCCTTGGACGTCTGAGTTTTGTCAGGTTCTTCACTGGAATTTGATACATTTTGCCGATCCTGTAAACGAAAACAAAAATAATACGAAACGTTGAACAGCCTGTCAAATCAATGCACTGCGCTTTCAAACACCAAACTCACTCTGTATTTGGCGAGAATCTAACGGACATTTAAGAGACCTCTAAATTAACATATTACTGAGGCCTATAACATAGTTATAATAAATAAAGCTAGTTGTAACTATGTACCTAGCAAGGTCTGTATTTCAATCCATCCTCGGACACATCATTATATATTTTTTAACCAGCCATGGATTTTAAGTAGTATTAACGCAAGAAAGACCTACATGTCATTCATAATCCGAACTGTATTAATGACTAAACCTGTGACTACCTCCAGTACTCTGGCACAGAGCTGCGATTGAGTGGATGGATGTCTGCGTGCGCCCGTTTTCTTCCGGCGTCACTGGAAGGCGCGCAGTATGGAATCAGCTACTTCATCGCGTGAAGCATCCGGGTTGCGCTCAATCCGCGTTCCTTGTTGCACTGGTGATCGTCTGTTGAAATCTGAACAGAGCGCAGGATTGCCCACTTTTGATTATATCTCACTAAAACATCACCCCACTCCTGCTGAAAAACATGGCGTACAGGAAGACGGGAAGTGACGTTTTCTGATTTACATATTGCATAGTGCAGATCCACCAATGGGAGAAAGGTGGGCTGATCCTGCAAATTTGATCAAAGTGATGGTCATTGGTTATTGGAATTAACCATAAGCCCATGGCTGGGGTCTTCACCTGTGGGTGATGTAGACACACCTGTGGCACAACACCACCTGCAGAGGGGCTTTTATGGGAAGATGGATTGATGGATTCAAGTGACATGATGATGAAGAGCAGGCAATAGGAGTGTTGCTTGTAGTCTATTATAATATGGAGAGGATACCTGTTGCTGTTTAGGTGGTTTCTTGCATCAGTGCTGATGTCGCCACAGCAGGTCAGTTCAGTTTAAAGCTATTCACTATTCACAAGTGCAGTGAACAACATTTATGTATGCAGGCTTCCTAGAACACATCTGCATTAGGACTGTCATTAAAGGACCCAGAATGATATTTTATGGGTGGGAGGTCTATCCATTGGTCCCAGTGAATACAAGGACCTAAATGGGCCCCCTATCGTCACAGTGCCTGTGACATTCCCTTACGGTTTGATAATAAATTTAAAAACGCAGAAACTTCATTACATGATTCATTATCAAAAGAACACTCAAAGTTTTCACTCAAAAATCCTTTTTTGTCCATGTTGCTTAATAAATGTATCACTTGAACTTAAAGGGATAGTTCACCCAAAGATGACAATTCTATTATGATTAAACTCTTATGTCATTTCAAACTTGTGTGAATTTCTTTATTCTGCGGAATATAAGCAGAAGATATTTTAAGAAATGTTTTAGTGTTTTTCTTTGTCCATTCAATGGAAGTCATACAGGTTTGGAACAACATGAAGTTGAGTAAATATTGAGTTTTTATTTATGGTTGAACTATCCCTTTAGTTTAATAGAGTCTTGTTAGCTTTATTTGTCAAGAGTTGTTCTGTGAATATAAAACTTGCGAGAAGAACAGCCAAACGGATAAACACAACACAGTATGGCCCTTTGTGCGCAACATGATTGTGTCGATATGGAAGATGCAACTTTTCCCACAACTTATATTGATTTTATTTTTCATGGACAACATGGACAAAGAGTGTGGGCACCGTCTGTAACAGCCAACAGCCATCAACCTGTAGCTGTCAACTCCTCCTGGGAAAGCTCAGGCTGCTCCTGGAGTAAGTGTTGATGAGGCCAGCAGGGGGAGCTCATCCTGCCATCTGTGTGAGTACCAGTGTCATAATACAGTGATGGTAATGCTACAGTATATACTGTAGAAATGCAATGTTGAGATGTTCAGTACAAAACACTGTTAATAAGTTACCGTAGTTTATTGTAAGCATGCTTGTTTATTTAATGCTATGAACTCAGTTTTTCTACACAGGCCTGGAAGTGGAGCACCAGTTCCCAGTATTCACTGTGGCTCAACTGGATAATGTGAGTTATTGTATCCACATTTATATATATATTTTATTTAGTTGGTGCACATGTAATTAACATTTTATGTAAATTTAGTGTTTGTTTTTTTTTGGTGTCCAGCTTAGCGTTAAGAACAAAGAACACAAAAATCTCATAAAGTAGAACAAAAAAAAAACATTTGTATTAAAAATACAGATCATGTTCATTATACTAATTTTATGTTTGGAATGAGAATGCAAATATACACAAATTGCAAGTTATAATGCAAAGTTCAAATGCATTTCACCTCTAAAAATGATTATGCTACTCGTTCGGTTTCCTTAATTAAAATGAGCTGATACAACACAGTTCTTAAAAAGACCTTGCTTGTAAGAAACCTTATGCTTTTTTATGCTTTTAAAAACGCTAGTTTACGCATTAATAGACATTAACTGTAACAGATTCATTGATGTTAGTTCAACACATTTAATCAACACATAATAATCTAAATTCATTGGGGTTTTCAGTTATTTGTATACTACACAATGTATTTGAGCAGAGTTTACATTTAATTAAATATAAAATTACAAAAATAAAAATATTGTCATCACACACCCACGTCATTCCAAACTTTTTTGATTTTCTTTCTACTGTGGAGCATAAAATAATATTTTGAGACATGCAATTGAAGTCATTAGTCACCATTAACATCAACAGTTTGATTACCAATATTTTTCAAAATTTCTTCATTTATGTTCCAAAGAAGAAAGAAAATCATACAGGCTTGGAACAATATGAGGGTGAGTGAATGATGACAGAATTTTAATTTTTAAGTGAACAATCTAAAGCTTTTCAGAGTGTATAATGATGGATAATTAAAACATTTCCTTAACATGCAGAATCTATTGTAATCTTAAAAGTGAAAACCTAACATGCAAGTAATTATACATAGAGTAATTTATAAATTGCAGTGCACAGTTTAAAACGGGTGGTGTATTTTCGGTTTATCTTTTACAAAATGACAACAATTCCATCTTCCTCCATTGCCCCCTGGGGCAACAGTAAATGGCAACTTAGATCTACGTGCCACGTGTTGAGAATGTCATGGGTACTGGAGCTTCCCTGTCTGATGGCTGGATTACAGCCGAAATGCTGTTGGGAGGTCCGATGCCTGTAAAGAGGGACGCTGTGGTCAGTGTGAGCTGTATGAGCGAGACAAGGCTGAGAGTGATAGGATGCAGCTGAAATGAGCGAGTTGGGCCGTCTGGCAGAAACTTGGGGCCTGTAGGAAGTATTGACATACGGCTGAGAAGAATGAGAGGCGACTGAAGAACCCAGATGTCGGGACAGGTGTTTGATAGGGCTCTCGACAACTACATCTGCATCCTCTTCGCTCTCAGAGCCATTACCTAAACCATAAGCTTTCATGATCATAGGTAGCCCTGGATAGCTTACGGAGAACGTACTATCAAAATAGTGTCCCGAGCTTGAGGAACTGCAGCTTTTTCTCCTTATATTGTTATGCTGGTTTGCAGGTTTCACTGTGATGATGAGGTTGTGGCTGTTGGCGATCATCATGTCGGTTACCTGATCCAAAGACTTCCCCATAACATCAATACCATTCACTTCCAGGACCTGGTCATTAATAGCCAGCAGTCCCGTGCAAGCCGCCAGTCCTCCAGGAACTATGCGGGAGATAAAGATGCCCAGAACCTTTTCCAGACCGTATGGAGTAACCCTGACAGTGGTACCATCGCGAATGTAAAACCCCAGAGGTCTGTCTGAGCCCTGGCGATACAGACGCACTCTTCTGTGGCATTCCGGTATGATGTCCACATCAATGATAGATGAAACAGGGCGGAAGTTCTGTGGCATGCTGATCTGGAATGGTGTTTTTCTCTGGCTGACAGGTTTCTTTCGTTTTGTTGTATCTTCAGCACCTGTGATATCCTGGTCAGCTTCTTCTGTAAAACAGTGTGGGAAGAAAGTTGAACGAAGCATTTTCTGCAGTTATAAAATGATGAGATCACTGACTCTAAAGTCGAATTAAAAAATTCAACTGCTTAAAACTTT
>SCHK01419496.1:0-10436 GCA_004124795.1 Poropuntius huangchuchieni | reverse complement strand
ATATATATATATATATATATATATATATATATACACACTTAGGTTTTCATGCATGTGAATCGTATGTTTCTGTAGGTTCACTATTCACACTGACCCTATCAGTTAGAAATAATTTGTAACACCAAACTGAGTCTTATAAACCAATTTCAGTCTGACATTGGCAATTTTGACTCTTGATAAAGATGCATGGAAGTGAATTTATTTTTTCACTGTTTGTGACAATGTTCTAATGCCATTTATGATAATGTGAATTACCTAAGCTTCATGACAATTCTAATAACATGTAAAAGACTCCAAAAGTGTTATTTACCATACACATTGCACTTATGGGCTAAAAAAGCTCGTATTTATTTACTCCTTTTCATGCATCTTTGTTCCTCTCCACCTTCTTACAATCAAGGCTAATTATTATTGGCAGCTCAGTCAATAATACTTCGTGAAAAGATTAATAATCCAGATGGCTAAAATACGTTAAAAGCACAGATTCCTGCAGTGTTTCGCGACAGGCTTTTCAAATGTACCGCTAAACGTGCTGATGGGGAATGATAGGACGGAGCCTCCTTTGAAAGACGCCACTAGGTCGCAGTAACATCGGTGCCATTGAGTTCACACAATATGAGGGAGCACAGCGGCAGCCAAAACCCAACTCTAGATTTTTCAAATTGGTGTGTTTGACTGTTTTGCACCCGCATAATGTAACAATAAACGATACATTACAACCTACGAGAACTGAAGCCAGAAGCTGGCTTTTATTTTGACTGCAAGAATGTGGTGCGGGGAGCCCTGACAATACGCCGTTTAGCTTTCAAATGGAAGATTGGCTACTCCAGCTCATTTCGGTGGATATGCTGCCGTTGTTTTTTTTACACAGACCCTTTCTAATCGCCATGGATCCTCGGGATTTGGATTCTTTTACCTCTTTGGTGTATTGAGCTGTGAGAGGAAGACACGCTACGCCGATCGACCGGGATACAACGTTCTCTGCCTACCTCGACATTTTGCTACCAGGGATTTAAATAATCACGTGCTACAACAACGGAAAGATTTTTTTTTTATGATCAGAATTGATGTGGCCGTCTGACCTTTAATGAATTCAATCTGGAGGGCAAAATGAATAGGGAAAGGCCGAAGAGAAATATCATTCAAAAGAAATTTGTAAGTGCAAATTTGACGTTTAATCCGTTGCGTGACCATCGAATTCAGTGGCAGCTGCCTCTTAATTTGCATTAATCACATCGCTGCTGTCCCCCGTTTTAAGTTATCATCAGGTTTGTGACAGAATTAGGTCAGATGTTATAAACGAGCAGTCCATGAACCATCTTCTATTTGAATTAGAGGTTAAGGACAGACTGGCCGATCCGTATCTTGCTGTTGACCCAAATAATGCATTGGGCTTTTGAAGTATACCTTGTTACGTTTCGCATTTCCGGTGTCTGTGACATGTTACTATGTTTATTTCCACTGTCGGTTTTGTCATATAGTAGCTCCAGTCGATGTAGACGACCGTCTCGCGACACTATAGCGTGGTCAGTTTGTGTGTCCGTGTGTGTGTTTGCGGTCGTCTTTCTGTCAGTGTGTGTGTGTGTGTGTGTGTGTGTGTAGGTTGGTTTTTCAATGTCACGAGAACTTAGCTTGTCAAATCGTGGGCAGATGCTTGTATTGTGGTTAAGGCTGAGGTAGTTTACAGCCTGTCTCTGACCTCCTACTGGTTAGATGCTGTAAGCAGACTGGCCTCTTTATTATACATGTAAGATACATGCTAAAACTGTCCCTCCTTCCCCTCCTGCTGTCACATTATCAGATGTGTTTGTTTTAGTCCAATTAAGTAATCGAGTCACGAATGATCAAACTCATCTCCCAGTGAGGTATTAGGGTTATTTTCTCTTGTTTGCCCCATCAACCCTATCTAATAAGTAATTCTGATCATTGGCATTCAAACCAAAGCTATAGTTATAATAAAATAAATGTTAACTGGAATGAAATGCTTATTTACTGTAAATAAATTGGTATAACGATATTATGATATAAATAAAATACTCACTTGCTTTAGCTAGTTGCCAAGGCAACATTTCTTATTTCAATTTAGCTTAACTTTATGTATAAACGGTAATAATAAATTAATAAAAACTATATAGACATAAGAAAAATCAACAAAAGTTATTAAAACCTTAAACTAAAATTAAAAAATGGAAAATATTAAAACAAGAACTAATTTAAAATATGAATAAAAACTGTAGCATGTCAGTGATACTAAAATAACATTTGATAGATCTAAATTAGTGTTCATTAAAAATCAATGTGTTTCATAGTAGTAAAATGTTCAGGTTCATATGTATCACCATTTCATCTGCGTATGTGTTGTGTTTATTTCAAACTGTTAAAATTGGTCATTGTTTGATTTGTGCTTTTAAGAATAAAAGAGAAATAGTTTAGACTTTGAAGACCTTTTACTTAAACTTGCATCTATATCAGCAGTTGTCAGCCTTTTACTTCCAAGGCCTCTTTTGTCCACGGCAATATCTGAAGGACCTCCTCAGTGGTATATTCTTTATAAAAGGCTTATGATATTTTATTAATTTATGACTTTTTCAGGTGTAGAAATTACACTGAAAATGAGAATACCTCATATATCCAGGTTTTTCAGGATGCGTGGGAACAGTTGGAAACAATCGGGAAACCTGGTTCTTTAAAGAAAAACAGCTGTTGAGGGGGTGAATTAAAATAAGACATTGTTATTTTAGTTTTGCCTTATTGTAAATACGCGTACAAGTCCACGTGAACGGGAAGTTGCAGTAGAAGTATTTTCAGTGTAGTCACGTATTTCCAGCTGAATTGGAATATTGAGTAGAGGGCGGGTTTTATTTTTGTGCTCCTCCTCTCTGTCTCCCACTCATAGCCACCTAACGGTTGGAGGGGTGTGTTTAAGGAGATTCTGCCCAAGCCGTCAAGATGACGTCTTCAGAGAAGAAATGCCATTGCATAGCGGAAACAAATGTTCAGATTTTGATTAAAGATTACAAAGACAAAAAAAATTTTCAATGGATTAATTGTTCACATCAAGACTAGCAATGTGCGCCTGAAAAGTAAATAAATTTAATTTCTTGCAGACTTTAATTCACCTTGAGGTCCCCTTGGAATTTTGCTGCTGCCCCCTAGTGGGCCCCAGACCCCTGGTGGAGAACTATTAATCCACATCCTTTTGAATATAATCTTATCTAGGAAACATTATTATCCGTCTTGAGCATAAGAAAACAGGCTCCAGGACAAAATGCTGACATACAGTTCTAGATTTAAAAGCAGATTCCAGCAACAAAGAAAGAAAGAAATTGAATAACAGCAAAGTGTTCAAATTTATGACCTGTCATTCTTTGAGGGTTACCATTTCATTCAGTTGCTTTCTGATGACTATGCTTACATTGACTCTTTCTTTGATATTTAATAGCCACGTGGCTTGAAGAACAAGCTCTGAACATTGAGTATGGTTGTATGAGGCTGGGAATGATCAGTTTAAAGACGAAAGTTTCTTTGTATGTCGCCCTCTGCTTCTGGCTTTAGTTGGTATTCGCTGTAATTCATTGCGATCCTGTGGATGTCTCGCTTAGATATGTGATGGCACTAGCACAAACACACTTATAACACTTCATGGTGAAATCAATCAGAGTTTAACGTGAAGGTAATCTTATGAATAAACCTCTACTGTTTTTGAAAACGCAAGGCTATGTATATAAATAGCACGTTGTGCATTTTGAGACTGAGAATGCTTTACATTCTTTCTTCTTTCTTGCCAAACTGGATATGGTTGGTTATTAAATCAGCAAAGGGATCAAGAGATTTCTGATTAGGGCTGCATGATTCAGCAGCAAAGTTGATATGTCACTTTGCGTTGTAAACCGGTCTGTATTTACACAGAAACTCCTCTGTTGCAGTTCCCATTATGCCGTTTGATCTCATTCTTTCTTTTAAGAATATTACACAATGTCATTCAGGATTAGGTGAGGTTACAGCACACATTATTACTGAGGATTATTGTAACATTATTGAAGTGTAGTGTAAATGAACAGGCTGCAGAAATGAAGAAGGCTGTAAGAAATCGCATTTCACGCTTTCTACCAAGCGCCATATGTGAAAACAAATCTATTTAATGTGACAACATCAGAGCAGAAATTGGCAGATATATATCGCTCTATGTTTACAGTGAGCACAGGCCTGCCGCACATGCCAGAGATGGCCATCTAAACTGGAAGCTCTTGTGTCCCACACATTTTCTTTGGCCTCAGCAGTCAGAGATATTTGATATATGTTTAGCTCCTTTAGACTCATCCTTGGCATCAGTTTGCTTCACACAGTAACAGAGAATTTAAGCCCCTGCTACACTGACCCAGTTTAGGTAGTGCTACATTTACAAACACTAGAAAGACTAATTCATTCAAAGTGTTTGCTTAAAACATTTTTTTTTTAAAATCTTGAATATGTTGACTGTTCAACAAATCTTGACTAACTGGCTTAAACGATAAGAAGCTCAAAAATTGTAGGTTTAATCCCAAATAATGGTGATGACAAATTGACAGTCTGTTTCATTACGGTTTTTAAACTTTTGGTCCTCATCTCTGTAACTGACAGAGACATAATGGACCTTTAATTTCATCACAATCTGTTTTCGCTTTAGTCACTGCATTGGTTAATATGTCAGTTGTGCAGTTCAAGGATTTTGCTCTGCGTTCATATGATGTATGATTTCTAATGTGGTTTGAAATATGGGGCCTGAGGAAATACTCGGTCACACTTTATATTACAGTGTTCATTTTACTGTGTATTTACATAAGTAATGAATAATACTAATGGACTACATGCACTTGCTGTGTAATTATTTTGTAGAGCTGACTGTTATTATATTAATTATAGTATCATGCTTATATGAGACGCTAGCACTGTAAAATTAATTGTTTAAATAAGGTCATATTGGTGCTAGATCACAGTAATACATTATTATTATTATTATTTATTTTTTTTTTTTGGAAAAAAAAAATTCTGTTTTTTGGCAATTGTGCATGAAATTGTTCAAAAGCGAAATTAAAGACATTTATAATTTTACAAAAAATTATATTCCAATTCTATGCTTTCCAACTTTCCGTTTATCAAAGAAGCTTGAAAAAAGTATCACTGTTTACAGAAAAATATTAGGCAGCACAATTGTTTTCAACATTGATAATAATAAGAAACGTTTCATGAGCACCAAATTATAACGGAATGATTTCTAAAGGATCTAAATGAATATGATATGATTAAATTCATTTGAATTTGTGTTTTTTAAAGATAACTTTATATGTAACACATGAATCTTTGTAATGTCCACACTGTTAAATCGCTGGATAATATTTGTCTGTGATGAGTTGATAAATAAGCAAAGGAAAATGATTAATATCTACTACAGTGTGGCATCGTTGCATTTTATCTGTGTAATGAAATTTTGTGGCTGTGTTACAACTCTCAAATAAAACAAAGGATGATGTAAAAACTGCAGGCAGCTTGTAATGGCTGCTTCATCCCTCCGTCTCAGACGTGTCCAGCTGTGCACTAATTGACGCAGTCATCCCAAACTCCAAGGAGATATATTGTATCAGAATGGGCTTGCTAAATTGGGTATAGTTATTGCTGTGACGTTATTATCAAGAGATGTTTTTTTATCAGGAAATGTGTCTGGCTTTTGTCTGTTGATTTAACAGCATTTTAATTTGTTGTGCAGATAATACTCTTAGATATCATAAATAGCAATCCGATGTATTTTAAGACTTCAGTAAAACTTAGATAAGCAAATATTGATGCATTTAGTGTATTCTGGCTTCCAGTATGTGTGTCAGTGTACTTCAAATACCAATACCCGTAAAGCTAAAGGGATTCTGTTTGTTTCCAGCTGCGAAGCGTTTTTAGCTTAAAAGTAATAGCCTTATGTTTTCGAATGAAAGAAACATGGGTGAAAATCAGTGCAAGGTGACTCCACCAGCGACTTCATACTACTTCGTTTTTGTTCGTCCAGCTACAAGAATATTGTTTAACGCTGCTCATGTGTATGGAAATAGAGAGAGGAAGGTGCATATAAAGTGGCCAGGTTTGCCACTGGCATTCTCCTGTTGTCATGGCAGGAGAAGGGATTGTCATTGGGTGGGTCTGTGCTTCCTTGGCTCCGTCTGCAGCAATCTGTCTTCACAGCTAGGTGAATGTGTAGAGAGTGCTGTCACTGGAAACAAAGTGTCCTTGATAAGCAAACCTATAGGATGCAGCGCTAGAAACAGGCTTGAGGGAAATCCCCTGAGCATTGAGTCCTTTGTGTTTATATAGTCATTGAGGATTGTGTGCCACAGCACTGAACCTGGGAATACCAAAACATTTATTTGCAATGCTAGCATGAAGATCAGCGGCTCTGTTGTTGGGGATAATTTATAATGTGTTGTTCATTTATTTTTTTTTATCAGGACTTTATGATGGAAATGCACCATTCTGAGGAATTGTGTGTGTGTTTTGTTGCAATTTGTCACTCTGTGGTTCAGGTTTTCCTGAAATGTCTTCTTTTTTCTGAACCCGTATTGAAATTCTGTCTGATAAAGATAAGCTGAGAATAATTTTCATGTTGTGTCCAATAACTGAGAGGAAAAAAGGATCCACACTCAAAAAAAAAAAACTTATGTAGATTTATTCTTTATTATTCTTTATTATCAGTACCATACCTGAGAAATGGCTGATATTATTAATCTACACTACACAGTAAAAGTGACTTTTCAAAGTTGTAAATAAAAATGATTGAAGTATGTTTACCAGAAAGTACTATTTCGGTCATTCTACTTCAAAATTTCATGGTTAACTGGTTTCTTTGAAATCATTTGTGAAGCTTACTAGCAATAAATGGGAAAAAATCTTTCTGGTGTAGTTAAAAAAAAAAAATACAAGAAAAAAATTCAGTACTTAAAAACTAACTAAATGTGTTTTTTTGTGCTATACATTTAGGCCTCACAACAGTTTAATGTACAGAATGAAAAACAATATATATAGATAATTCAAAATGTTATTCTTAATAAATATGGGGATGTGAACAATACATTTTTACGCACAACCGCATACACATGGCAACCAACATGCGCTTTTTAATTGAAAGGGCTTTTAAAGCGTTAAATCAATGCAATAATTATTATACCTTCAAGTTAGTGCAAGATGATGGAAAAATGTACAATTAAATACACAATATTGGTGATATCCAATATCTTATAAACAAAAAAATGGGTATTCTCAGATAACCAGGGCAGATATATCATGCATCCCTACATTTCCAATTCCGTGTTGCTTTTCAGAAATATTTCATGTTGTAGAGTAGTTGATTTTTCTTCATGAATGCAGTGGATGTATGACATTGAGAGATGTTGAATGGCTTATTTGAAAAGCTTATGCCAGTCATCATTTACAGTCGATTGCCTGCTTGTACCGTGCTGATAGGCTGCTTTTGACATCAGGTTGTTGGCCCTGGGTAAATAATAGATCCGTTTTTTCTTTCATGCCAGCTTGCTTTTGTTAACATTAGTAGTAAGTCAGCTGTGTGTGTGTGAGTGGCCAGTGGCTGGTCTGAGACAGATGGGTAGCAAGGTCAGATTTGATATGTTGGCAGGCTGGCCCACAGCCCGTCTGCTCCTGCTGCCCTGTTTAAATTTGATCTGTGCGAAGCAGCGCTCGCAGACCCAACTAACATTGGCGAGCTCTGTCTCAATCAGTGTCTGTGCAAAACTTCAGGTAAAGATTAAAGCTTTCCCAATAATTTTCCTGATTATAGCGCGAGTTGCTTTTGGATTCAAGCTGCTGAAATCCATAAGGGAGCAATTTACTCATTAAAGCCATCATGTTTAATAAAAGCCATTTGACAAGTTATCTGTATGCAGATCAAACCCACACACTAGAATTAAACAAGCTTCAGTCTGCAGCCTATTATTCTGCCATTATTGCTCTGACTTTGTCCTCTGTTGTTTGGTTTGTGCTCTTTGTTGCTGTTCTGATGCCTCACTTGATCTTTGGATTATAGTCTCCCAATGTAAACATGTAAAAAGTCCTCTAATTCAACCGATATATGTCGCTAGCATGAAAGATCTGCATTGTGCTTATGATGACAGACTTATCCTCGTGACTTCAGACACAATACACCTTTATCAATAATTGACAGGGTTGTTGGCAGAGTAATAAAAACCAGCGCATGGTTTAGAGACGTGTGGAGAGAGATGCTCGTGTAATTGTAAGGCTCTGCTCAGAGCTACATGCACAAATAGCAAACTGATGTGGTTAAAAGGGGGATGCATATGAGCCTCACAGAGGAACTGATTATGGCAGTTAAATGAGCAACATGAGTGTTTAATTGATTTAGGAGATACTAGCCTCATGTGCTATCTGTGATTACTGTATTGATATGAGATCTTGCCTTACATGGAAAGTTGTACTGTACATTAGTGCATGGCGTATTGGGATAAACGGGCATGTTTAGTGGTAATAGAGGAGTAACATTGTTGCTTTTCTTTTGTGAGGTGTGTCAGGCACTCTTGATCAAATAATAGACCAGGATATCCTAGAAACATTCACTTAACTGTCAATTTTCAAGCATCAAGCAAGTCAATTGCATTTGGAATTGGCAGCGGACCTTGTGCTGGCATAAAATCAGTGAATTTGGCCATAAATCCGGAGTGCTTCTGTCCTCCAGTAATGTGCTGGCTTTGTGCTTTAAAACTCCTGGGATATAGACCCCTTTATCAGTCTTGTGATTGAAGGAGAAAACCACAGTCTAAAGCCATATCAGATCGATGACCTTTATAATATTTATATTTATGAATATATTGTGTATTTTTATATATGCTTGTTCCAAAGTTTTTGTGAAATAAATAAATACAGGTTTATTCAGGGAGGATGCACTGAACTGTTTAAAAGATTCAAGTTTCAAATAAATGCCGTTCTTAATATACTAAAATTGTAATAATATTTTATAATACTACTGTTCTTACTGTATTTTTGATCTAATAAATTTGTGAAAAACGTTTAAAAAACAGTAATGTTGTTGTATATATTATTGCTAATTACTATTTTAATCATAAATATATGTTCACATTGGACTACCAAATTTAATATAGAATCAACATAAAAACTTTATATTATATTATACTTTATTTTAAATATTTGTTAAATTTGTTAAATTTTTTTCATGAAATAACATGAAAGGCGGCAAATATCGACAATATAAACATTGATACTAATGCCTCTGAGAAATATATTTTTCAAGATCGATTTCTGGGGATAAAATGAATAATTGTAGACATTCAACATTACAGTAAAAATTGTGGCATTATATGTATAATTTAATAGGCCTAGACTGTTACAGAAAAAAAAGTAAATTATGTTTAAATTATTTAAATGTATTTTAAATTAGGTGTAGCCTGCTTAATGCAGTCTTCACATAAACACATTATAATAATTGTCACATTTACCTTTAATATAGTGTGTTGTAAATAGTGTATGTAGTAATATAGTGATGTTTCTGTGTCTTGACAATATCAGCTCTCTCTGTTTGAAGACCTGCCAAAACACTTTTTCACCGCTAAGTTTATTTTGTGCATTCATTTAAACAATAGATAAGAAAATTGCTAGTGTAAATATATATAGTTAGGTCCATATATATTTGGACACTGACATAATTTTCATAATTTTGGCTTTGTATGCCACCAGAATAGAATTAAAAATTAAACATTCAAGATGAAATTGAAGTGCAGATTTTAAACTTTAATTCAAGGGGTTGAACAAAAATATAACATAAAATGTTTAGGAGTTATAACCATTTTATACATAGTCCGCTCATTTTCAGGCTCAAATGTACTTGGACAAATACATATAATCATAAATAAAATGTTCATTTTTAATATTTTGTTGAGAATCCTTTGCAGGCAATGACTGTCTTAAAGGGATAGTTCACTTTGAAACTAAAATTTGAAGTTTTTCAACTTACCCCAAGGGCATCTAAGGTGTAGGTGTATTTTTTTTTTAATTAATTTTAATTTTGAGATTTTTAAGTCAGACCGTTCTAGTCTGTCAGTCATATAATGGCAGGTATAGGTCACCAGCTCTATGAGAGGGGAAAAAAACATGCACAGAGAAATCCAAATTAAACCATGCAAGGTTGTATCGACACATTGATGTCATAAAACACGAAACGAGCGGTTTGTGTGAGAAAACGAACAGTATGTATATAGTTTTTTCCTCCAGTACACCACCAGGTCTGACTTGGTCCAACTGGTTTGTGTTGTGATCTGAGAACTGTGAGGGCGCGCACGTTATCCGTCGTGACGTCTGTGCGTGCTCTGGGAGCAATCTCTCGCACGAATACGCCACTCACTGTTCAAACGTATTCACGCGAGAGATCGCTT